>NW_011627316.1:17068-121044 GCF_000204515.1 Acromyrmex echinatior | reverse complement strand
TAACGCCGCCGCTACACTTGCGGCTGCAATCATGCTCGGCGTGTACATGGAGAACTTGTACTCTGCAAAATAAAATTACTCATTAAAAATATGCTCGCGTGAAAGATTTACATTTATTGTCGTACGTTTCCTATAAATTTCTTTCACGTACAGAATTCATGTGATATCACTTTATTTATAATAAAAGTATGCACGCAAAGTTGCATATGACAATAATATGTAACATAATTATAGAATGAAATCAAGAAAAAAGCGAGTGCATTCTATGAAAGAGAACGAAGTCTTTTGTATTGATATTTGAATAAGTAATAAGATAACTTTATCCAATATCGTCTACCTAAGTTGTAACTTTTGCTGAATTTAATATCGAAAACGAATGGTCAGATTCAAAATAACAAACATTTTGAACATTAATTGAAAATGAGATATTTTCAATATGTATTTATCTATAAACATCAAATAGATCATATTGGGCGTAGTTATCTTATTAACATTTGATAATATTAATAATGGTTTTCTGTCTAAAATCGACTTTTGGTGCATCTTTTTTAAGAATAATCTTCTTCACGAGCATTTATCTCGCTTAAGTACATTCTTCGTTATTTACTCCAGTTATGGTTAGCAAACAATGAAGAGAAGAAAACCACTTTCATAGAGATTTCTTGGATAGTCCTCGAAATTATGCGACAGATTTATGATAAGCGAGAACGGGCGGAACGTAGGAGACACGTGATGGTCTCTTTGTCCAGTAAGACGTTACTTTCATCTCTTCAGGAAGAAAGTTCTAACGTTTCAACGTGAACACGAACGATCCTCGACGGATCCTCGACGGGATATCGTTAACATCTGCACCAGCGGGGGTCTACTTGACTGTCGTTTTAATGGTATTCTACGATTCTCACAGCAATGTTGCAAAGCTATTATCGATACATTCTTAATGATTCTGATTCCAAGTTGCAAAAAAGGACAAATACTATCCACATTATGTTTCTTAGATCGGAGCATGTGTATTCCAAGGACGAAAGATTTATGTATTTAAATAATATTAATTTAAAATATAATATTAATTAATACTAAAATTTAAGGTACGATATTAGAGTTCAAGATTCTAAAAAGACGTGAATAAAAATTATCATTCTGAAGTTTATTCATATATTTTTATTTATCCATATGAGCTGCTAGGATAAAATAGTATTACAGTAATTTCATTTTTATATAATATTTGTTTTACATAGTACTCGTAAATTTTAATTAAATTTTATGAAAATAATTGGAAAAATAAAATTTTGAATAACAAAATAAACTGTGAATTATATACATAATGTTTGTTTTCTATAGCTGAAATATATGTAGTATATACTTTTAGAGATTAAAATAAAATAGATATATGTTAGATATTTGATTAAAACGAGAAAGAAAGTTCTAATGTAATCTAATAAAAAACAGGAATAAAAAACAAATCTATTGAGCTATTTAAATACTATACGTATAATCATGTTTACAATTACTATGTAAAACGCATTGCCCTCTGTCTTATCAGAGATTGACTAACGAAACTTTCGTCTATTTTGTAACGGTTTCAAAATTGGTTAATAATTTCACCATTTTATTCTAAGCTTGATCATTCTAGCAATTTCTAAAGAATAACTCAGTTAGTTATGAAAGTTGCTGAAAGCGTTCGAGGATAAATTTATACACATTTAATGTAAAGAAAGTATTTATGTTCGATAAACTTACACAAAATAATCTGTACTAGATAAGATTTGTCAGAAAATTACACACTACCTTAATACAAACGAGCCCAATGTCTCAATGCGTCATCAGTTCGTGTTACGCTTTGAGACGATCGTAGCTGATCGGTAATGAAATCGACCGGGGAGAGAATGTCGCGATTATTAACTATAAATTAACTTAAAATTAAGAGCGTGCTCAACATGCAGATACGTAAAAGTAGTTTAATGAAGAACACGCGAAGAATGTACGAGAGGAGACGCAGGGCGCGGAGATAGCTATGGAATGTGAACATCAGACGAAATTATCGCGTTGCACCAGTACTTGTGCATACCGAAACTTAATCCCCGCGAGAGTGTTTAGCTTACATAATCAAAGCTATACACCTCGCGCCGTATCGTCACTTCCCGTCGCTCTTGACGATGCGACGTATTCGTCGCCACCGTGTAAACAAATAATAATTCACGGTTACATGTCGCCGAGCTTCGATGGGTAATCCTCTCTTCGTACGAATCTCCTTTCTCCTCGTTTGAAACATTCGCTTTCTAAATTAAATTCTTTTCTTATAAGATTAAGATATAAAAATCGTTGAATTATCATTGAAACAGTTATATAAATGTAGGCATAATGTAGATGTTTATTCCTCCGGAATTAATAAAATTTGTGACACAATTACTGACTCTGTAAGATTCCCATTTAATTTATGTTGATTAAAAGGCACATTAATGGGTCAATTTTAAATAGAATCGTAAAGCTTGTATAACTTATTCTCGTAAGAACTTATGATTGATATCGTAATTCTATGCGTATATATGATTATTCATAAATATCTACGATTTTTCATAAATCTTATAGCTAGCAAGAAACTGTCTGTAAATATATTACATAAAGTTATAAGCACTTGTAAGTCTTACGAGAATATGTTCACAAGCCTTATGATTTTGCTTAAAATTGATCAGTAATTTTAAGAAGCCTCTGATAATTCATACAAAAGAATACTGTCTTGATAAGAATAATCCAAACTTTCAAATGTGATTTAGAGGAAATTGAATTGTTCGATATTTTTAACAAAGAGATTTATAATTGAATGAGTTCAATCAACTTTGAAAAGTTAATTCAAAAGCGCAATCTATTGTATAATATATAAAACAAAGCATTAAGTAGTAATACAAACAAGTGATAAATATTTAAAATATTTTACATATTTTTTCTATGGTTTGCATACAAGCTTCTAATGTTTTACAATCTATTTCACTGCGCAACTCTGCACGCTATCCAGTACGCAATTGTTATTGAGGATTCGTATATTTTTCGTCGATTATTTATTCTCTCGACTGTCGATTTCGCGGAAAATTCAAGACGGCTTATCGTCTCGCTTTCTTTCGAAAAAGAAACGCGGAGTGCCGAGTGCGGTTCTGCCTAGTTTGGTCCGTGAGAAACAATTCGCGACCTCATCCTATGTGTCCTCCTCTATCACTCTTTCTCTCTCTTTCTCTCTTTCTCGTTTTCTGTCTCGAACCCGCCGAGTCTGCGATCCAAAACGAGCACCAGGAGCAACGACGAAGGACGAAGGTCCTCTCCGCACGCCACTGCTTTTTTGCCATCGCGGTTGTAATAACAACCGGCCGACCGCGATCGACCGATGTGGACTTGCGGGATGAAGAATCGAGAAAAAGAGAGAGGAAGGCGCAAAGAACGACCGGAGCGTCGGAGGAGGAAGAACGAAGAGAATGGAAAGACACGCGGGTTATGCCGATGTGTCTGCAGTCATACAGACGCATCCAGACATTTAAACGCATCCGATCCTCGATCTTTCTTATAGTCTCACACTATCGGTCTGTCTATCTCGTCCCATACTTTCCGACAGATTTTCTCTCTCGATGCGAAGGACAATAGACATGAATCATGAAGAATCCATCCATAGTATTTTGAGAAATGAGTGTTTGAGGACTAAAAAGATTGTAATTCAATTTTCTGTTATATTTCATGTGCTTTAAAAAATAACAGAATTATAAAGCTTTACACAAATCCCTCGATTCATTTAAGCTTGTTTTTAAATGAAAAGATATTATGGATTATCGAATTAAAAATTGTAATTCGCAAATTCAAAGATAGAAAATCTTCAAGTCGTTTCAATTTATGTTAAGTTTCTTTTTAAATGAATTTAATTTAGTTAATCTGAACATGTTCCATTTAAAAGATTGCAAGTCGCCGTGATGTACGACAGAGATGTTAGAAATGCAGAAGACAACGAAAATGCAGTAAAATTCCAATGTCAGATTCCAGAGAAACCGTAGTCTCACGCCTAACGTGACTGGGCATTTAAACGCTCATTTAAACGCACGTAAAACATTTCAAGTATTCCTCGTACCTAACAGGGCGCAGAATATCGAAATTTTTCCAGAAAAGTAGCATTTTCCACATTCATCCGCATATTCCGTTTTGGACCTTTTAAATTTTTATTTTAAAGAAACTTCGAAATGAAAAAGGAAACAAAAAAGGGAACAATTTCTTCATGCGACGATGGTAATCCTTACAATATTTTATTACTACTGTTGCCTGTATTTATCGGTTATTATAACATTGTAATTTTATATATTATAATATAATATAATATAGTATATAATAATAGTACAGTATATATTATTTTTTAATACATATTATTATAAAATTTTTTGAATAATGTATTTATATATAAATAATATTTATTGGCTATTAGAATCAAATATATATTATACTACATTTAGTAGAAGTATACATCTATTTTCTTAGTACAAATACTACAGAACCGTCAGAATCAGGGACCCTATTCTTGAGCACATATAAATAATTTTCGCATACGAAAATGACAGTTTCTCGATTGTGATTGGATGATTGTATACGGAATTGCTATTTTCATATGCAATATTTGTTCAAGAATAGTGCTCCAGGTTTCTACGACGCAACGACGAGCGAAGAGTAGTAAAAATGATAACACATGTCGTCGTACGGAAAAACTTATACTACTTATTTTTATTTTTTTAGGACGCGCGCAGGCTCTTCCTCTCCTCCTTCGGAACTAATGGGCGTGAACAGACGGAAGTGCAAATAACCATAATAACGGATTATCCTCCTAAGCGCGCATTTCCACTGCGCGCCTTATTGGCGACTTCGTTCTGTATGTATATGCGTGACCTATTTAACAAAGACAAAGAAAGAGAGCAAGAAAGAGGGAAAGTAAAAAGAAAGCTATTCGTGGCTGTTACGTGATGGTTTCCGCTATCGGTGTACGCTCTACGATACACGTTTGGGGCGTAAGTTCATTAATGCGTAGGTATGTTAACGACGCACGTCGCCGGTTGTTAACGCCCCGTGTACTATATACGATAACGTGCAACAACGTACGAAGGGCACTTATTGTTAGAAAAGGCACTTGCCTCGGTGTTCTCACTTACGCTCTACTTATATATGATTAATTTTATCTCTGTTTAACTTACTTTTTATCTTTTTCTAGTTTAGAATTTATAGAGATAAAAAAATTGATAAAGATGAAGAAGTAAATAAACCGAGATTAAGGTTAATCTATATACATTGATAGAAATGAATATTAAAGATATTTGTGACGATGACCGTTCCGATATTTAGAAAACTGAGAATTACTCTGTGAACTCGAGTAGAAAGAAGTACGAATGGTGAAAGATTGGAAGATGCTTCTTCATTAATATAACAGCAACGCTGATAAGAATTGTTATAACTCCCTGTTGTCGATCTGCTATTAAATTCTATTAATTCTCTCGATACAATACATTAATCTGTCGTTCTCACCTCTGGCGCTGAGAGCGATGAAGGTCTGCGCGTGCCTCCGAACCATCACAGTGTCACAGGTGTGTGGCATCGACAATCTGCTGAGGATGTGCATTAGGAAGTCTCCGGGCGTCACCGCGGATAATTCCCATTTCAGCTTCGAAACGACCAGCTGCTCCCACCTCTGCAATGAAAACGAGACAGATGTCGTTCGATTAATATCTCAAGCAATTAATACTATTCACGCGAAAGGTGCGATAAAAAGAGAAGGCAACAATCTATATCTGTTACGAAATTCTGATTAGCTCGTTATTTTCCTCGTTATTTTCCTCGTTATTAAAAAAATTAAGTATTCCAATTATGTCGGACTAAAATTATCTGACGTAAATATCAATGCAGTTTCAATTATATCACAAGGAGAAGTTTAATCTAAGACAAATATTTATTTACGTTAATGTAACGAATATATTAGTGTAATAAATAAACATTTACGAATATATTTATGTGAAAGTGTTGTAATTGTTCGCTATTGTTTGTTATTTATCTCCCATAATTTTTCCACAACATGTATTGTTAATATCAGACGTGTATTATTATAGTAATGTGGTTGTCAGCATATACCTACGAATAATCGCAAGAGATTCATCAGAGAATCGTTAGATCTTCCTTTTTTCTTACGAAAAGAAGTTACGAAGCAGCCCGTTTCATCATAGTTATAGTAAGAAATGCGTGGCCCGATTTAAAGTCCCTTTAAACGCGAGAGTATTAAATCATCATTAATCGTTGATAATTATACAGGTGCGACGACGACGGCGACATCGTCAAAATTCAAGCTGATTTCTGTCTCAAGTGAAAAATACAAGAAAGAAGAAAGAAAGAGGGGGAAAAGAGAGAAACACACAGAAAGAGAGAGAGAGAGAGAGAGAGAGAGAGAGAGAGAAAGAAAGAGAGAAAGATAAAGAGAGACAGTCTATCCTTTCTCTAGCGAGGCTACTACGTCCGCTCTTTCGAGTACGTCGTAGTACCCCCGTTCTCTTTCGACCGTGAAATTACATGGCGGGAGTAACGCACGAGTACTACGTGTCCTTCGTCTTGATCAAAAGTCCATTGAATCCGGCTCGCCTCCCATCGCTCAGCTGTGACGAAACCGAGCAACGTGACTCCGTTTCAAGCACGAGAGAGCATATTGCAGAGAATCTTGAGCGATAAGAATAAAGAATGTACATTACTATAATATATATTATAGTATAATATATGCACTAACAAGTAATTAAGGATGCGTATACATTATGCATTTTAATTTATGCTACGGCAACTTTCGCTCAGAGATTATAGGTACGCATAATATATCTATAAACTCATCTACTTTTAAATTATAAAAAAATAACACAAAAATTGATGTAATAACATTTTCCGACGTTAAAATTATCTTGTAAAATAATTGGAGAATATAAACATGTATACTGCTAACGCAGTTTCATTTAATTAATTAAAAAAAATCTCCTTGTTCTCTTCTTGTTATGTTATATGCGTAATATATATCCTACATATTATAAATAGAATTAGATGATTTAATTTTATAACCTGGAACTATGAATTTCAACTGAAAACGGAAACGGACTATTAAATATTCACATAATTTTAAAAGGCACGTATTAATAATGTTGATCATTACAATGAATATTTCATGTAGTTTTCGTGCAAGCCCACTCTGAATGATCTATAATTCACGTAAAAATTCGGAACATAGAATCCTAAATATAATTTCATATGCTATGTTTCCGTACATGTATTTTGATATGTATCTTGTACATGTATATGCGTTTCTTCAAACTTTTTTTTGTATTTCATAAGAACAGGTAGAATTACATCCTAACTTATAAATTGATTATTATTTATAGGTTCACTATATATGTCAAATAAAGCTTTGCAAAAATTATAAACTAGCTGACCGTCTTGTACAAAAGATAGTTAGTTATTTCATTAATCACTGAGACAAAAGATTTTGTTAATTTAGCAAGCCAGTACTTTTAACCGGTGATTGATTAAAATATGTGACAACAAATTTTGTTTGCTGCTAGTCTGCTATACCAACCAATTATTAGTAACAGAAGCAAACTATATAGAATCTAATCTATCTTTTGGATGAGCTTCTTATTTGCTAGCTATTGATTATTTGTTACATTGACGAATTAATTTGCAATCGTAACAAATCGATCGGTTTTTTTAACAAATATCACATTTGCTTTCCCTTGATTTATTCCTATAACAAAATCATTTCTCTCAGTAATATATTTATATAACTACACATAGAAGACATAAATGTCAAGATGCGATTACACAGTACAAGTAAAATGAATTATACAAAATGCATATTTGCGTTAGAATCACATTCTGAGCGCGAGGGAAACAGAAGTAAGGTGATCTGTCCGTTGCCGTAATCGTGTACAAGTCAAATTAAAGTCCTCATCAAATGGAAGAGGATGTGCGCTCGAAGGAAGACACAAACCGAGGGAATCCCTCTCTCTTCTTTGCACGGCTCATTCTCATCCTTGAAGGGGTTCCGCGCTCGAGTGCGTGCGTGCGTACGCTCGCCATTCGCGCCGGTTCTTCTCTCGTACGTTGGTTGTCGGTGAATGAAACAAAGGCTCGTACACACCGAAAGGATAGAAGAACCGACGACGTAATGACAGCGGCGATGTGTAAAGCCCTGTTACTCTGCTAGGCAGAACGGGTCCCGTCATATTGTGTCCTACTTTCGTTCCTTGATGCAATTTTTTTCCTTTGGTGAAGCACCTTATTTAATTTTAATAGCGCCATTGTCCGTTAGCAGGTAAATCATGTGACACTATTATTCTCTTATATAATTATTTTTATTACATTCTGTCGTGTTGCCCCCTTGGCTTCGAAATTAATATCTACATATATTCAGTCCTTTGTTGCATAATTTCGTATTATCCATATCTAAAAAATTATATTTACCGGGAGCTATAATATTATCATAACATTATTATTGTTATCATTAATTGCAACTTTTTCTGTACATTAAAATCTTCTGTACCTTAAAATTTGACGCAGTCAAGTTATAATACATGTCACATCTACAAAATCAATAATCAATAATTCATGGAGATAAATATTTGTATAAATATTTATGATATGTTATGATGCGTTGTTTGATCTGCTTGGCTATTATACATGATATTATACATGTAAAATGCTCCGCGCGACGATGCACATCCCGCCGTCACTCGTCAGAGTGCACTCATGGCGCGTGCACGCGTGCACGCATGCTGCAATATGCGTGTGTACATGTAACGTAATAACGCGTAATGATTCACGAAGGAGGATAATTGCCGAACGCGATCGGCGATGATAAGCGTGCTCGGTGTCGCGCGTCATTCTGATAATAAAGTAGGCATTCGATGTATTCACCCTCCACCTATGCGACACCATAATTTCCATATTACATTAAAGTGCGTTATTATATTACGCACGCGTAGCGTTACGTTGCAAGAGTCTCAGGCAACGCTGCAACGATATCTGATTTTTGTCAATTCATCAATTATCGTTGAGCGCAGCTCTTCGTGTCTCTGAAGAACTTCTCGAGAAACATTAAGAATTCATGAATTATCCCTCGTTTATATTCTTCGAAACCATTGGAGTTTCGTAGAATCAGATTCATTATCTTTGGCAATCGATGATAATCTATATTCGCGTTCGTAGTGTTGGGATTTCTGTTCCCTATTAGTGTGCGTTATAAATCGATACTCGGCTTCCAATGACATCGGATCAAGATAAAAAAAAAACGAGAAAGGTACAGGATGGAGGGTAAAAAGATGATACCAAAGCATACCGTAGGTTATGGGAAAGCAGGTGGCAGCTAGATGACACTTTTACTTTTTCTTCCTACCTTTGGGAATTGCCCTTGGGAATCCAAATAACCCAAATGTACTTCACAATCAATGCACAACCTTCATAGGGGTGAAATTATATACACTTTTTAAATACAATATTTTTAAATACAATACTTGGTAAGGCGACGTATCATTTATAATCTGTAATTCTAATTTTAACGGAATCAATTTCGCACGCAATTTTATAGATATTTGTACCTTTAACCGACCTACCTAGCTCGCCGTCGCGTGATTATCGTTACCTATATATAATAAGGACGTGGCATAATTTTTTCAATGACAACAATTTGCGCAATTCTTATCAAAATATGAGTTATGCAAGTGCAAGGACAATTGTGACACTTAAATACTAATGACTCAACTTACAAATAATTCGAATATAATTATCACCAAGGTGTATTTCTACTCAACAACTCAATATTTTCCAGTCTATAGTGTCAAATGTACTAACTCGTTAATACGCCTGAGTCTCTTCGCCAAGAATATTCAGGTACGTTCCAATCCATTAATTATCGTTAAGTGCTTTTTTTGCCTCTAAAGAACTTCTCCAGAAACAATAAGAGTTTGCGATTCATCAGATTAACATTCGTATCCATTGGAATTTCGTAGAACTAAATCCATCATCTACGATGATCGATTATAAAATCTGTATTCACGATCGTAGCCTTGAGATTTCGATTCCCTAATATTAATATGTATATAATACGTCGCAAGAATGCTCACTGTTCGGGATTGTGATAAATTCGTGGCAAATTCTTCGAAAATCAAGCGACTTAGAATATTTTAAGGAAAATATTCTAATCCGCTTTGTTTTCTAAAGCAGTTGTTAAATCAATTGTTTTCTACTTTGTAGAAAAATGAATTTCGTAGCGTTCGGGCTTATCTTAATCTGTTGCCATGTTTGTGCCAATAAAAACAACAATAATTGTAAGTAAATATTTTTTCTCCTCTAATATTTTTATATATTTTTATGGAGATTTTATCGAACAGTATTTTTCCAGAAATGTGTTGCCCTTACAATTAAAGATTTTACGACAACAGTGGGCTGAAATTCATATTTAGTAAAAACAAAGAAAATAATCTCTAAAGTTAAAGTGACAAAAAGTATATTTATTTGCACATTGTTACATTGTTAGCCTACTGTTGCAATAAAGTTTTCAAGTGGTATCAAATTCCATTTCTGTCTATTTTTAAATCATCTACTTTTATTTTTCAACATTCTATTTTTCAGCTGTCTATTTTTAACGGTATCTCTTTCGAAAAAAAATTTACTAGACATTTTTAAACATTATACATATATTTGAATAAGTCTATTTACGAATAGTTAATTTTTATACAATTTTTTTGCAGTGTATTCCGCATTTATGTCACTTTCCGCACATAAATCTTTCCGTACTTCATTAATTTTTAAGATCTTTTTTTTAGTAATAATACTCCATTCAAAAATATTATCAACATCGTTCGAACTCCTTATATATGTTAAGCACTAGTTATATATGACGTATATGTTCAGTTTTAGTTAGAGGGACCTACGAGCAAAGAGCACTGTTAAAAGATTACCTCGAAAATAAAATAAGGCGCATCATGCAAAATGGAGACAGTACAATTGGAATTCCGGTTCTTGATCCGTTTATTGCGGATAAACTGTCAGTTTAATTTTTAAAGAAACACGTTGACTGTCAACACGTTAAATTAATAATATACTCATCCTTAGACCAACAAAAGATATTATCACGATTATAAGCTTTTAATCAATATCTTTTACGTTGTTATAAATTGTTGTCATTTTATTATATAGTAGATTATGTACACTTTAAAGAGAGATATATTTTAAAAGTACAGTTTTTGGCCAAGCAAAATGTTTTAATTTAACGTGTATCGCGTATAGCATGAGTCAACGTATTAAAAAACGATAGTTTATTATTAGATATCGTAAAGAACAAAGTATAAACACCTTCGTCATGTCTTCAGCTTCGGGTTTTTATCAAACGTCAATGTAATTGGCTTGTCCGCGTATGAAGTTAACGACGCTGACTTCAGTATATTTACTCTGAAATTCAGCCTCGACATAAACTGGCCATTGATAACTGCAAGAGCCAATTATTCTATCAACGAAAACAACAAAAACACCGAAAATAATGGAAAAGGAGGAATAGAGTAAGTATTTGATTCATTTGAAAGAATCTAATTATCATATTTCGATGAATACGTGATTTTCCAATGCCTATAATACGCGAAAAAGAATCTTGATTGATATTGATTTTTGCGTTTCATTTATTTGCCAGAAGACAAAAAAATCTAAGCTTTAGCGAAAGTATGTTAGTGTTTCAATTATTATAATTTTATAATATGTAATTATTATAATAATATACAATATTGTAATTATCATTTATATATGTACAATAGACCTCCGTTTATTTGTTCTCCATTTATACGAACAAATTCGTATTCAATATAAACTTATACCTTCCAAATGAACTCAAGCTACATAATTTGGATAATAGAAGCTTGACTAGTTTTCTGAATGTTAACTCTTATTATCAAAACTAATATACTGATAAAAGGGAAGGTTAGTGAGCCTCTATTATCCGAAGTATTTAGAAAAAACAGACCTAATGTCCCTAATGAGTTAGCCGATTTTTATTTAATATTTTCATGACTTCATCTGGCGATGCCAACTGCGATAAGATTCATTATTATAACGTGATTATAACGATTGAATTATATGTTTCATGCGAAACATGCCAATTCGGTAGAATTCGGTAGGTTCAGTAGAATTTCCCTAATAATAAGAATTAGGATACTTCTCTCGTGCGCGTGCACGTCCACCATTAATAGGGAACGAGCGTAAGATAGAGTGAGAAAGCAACAAGTTATTTTATTGTCTTACACTGAGAATAAATGTATTAAATTTTAATAAAAACTTTATTTCTGATTTATTGTATATTCGTATCAATGATCTCAAAAGATACTGTATTTAATATTGTTAATAAAATTTATTTGAATAGTTTCAGTTAAATATTTACTAAATGTAACATATATTTGTTTACAAGAACCATTAATTTGATTTAACTATTATATTTTTTATTTAACAAATACTTATTTTCCATAAATAAATGTTATATTAGTATTATTTTCAAATAATTATTTATTAAAATTTTAGTATATTTTTCTAGATGTACTTTTTCTCTTCTTCTTATGTCTTTTCTCTATTATATGGCGGATTCATCATAAATCGATATGCTATGTCCTAACTTTTATTAGAAAAACTATATAGTGTTTAGTTTTTTTACGATGATCAGATTCATTCTCAGTCAATTATGATTGCTTTGACGGAAATTTAATTAAAATTTTCTTCTGGATTTAAGAAAATTCATTCTGTTATTAAATTGAATAATTTATATGTATTTAAACAAATCTTTTTAACACGTACGAGAATAAAAAAGAAGATTTTTGATGGTGACTATGTTTAAATTTTTAAATCATTATTTTATTGTCACTTATACTACTTTATAATTAAGTGTTTAAAATTACAACAGGATACATTTCTACCGATAATTTTTTAAAATAAAAATTTAATTGAACAGATCGTAGAAAATTTGAAATTAAAAAAAGATATATTTAATTTTCAGTGTAGCCGTGCATGATTTGAAATTTCAAATTGGCATTAATTTTAAAATAAAGAACGGACATATCCAAATTGACAAAATCAAACCAATGAATATTATCTTGGGAGCATTTGACGTAAGTAAATATTGTAAGATGCAATATCAATTCTTTTCTGCCTTTTTGTAATCGTGATCGTCCCCCCAAGAATCACGCCCAGCGATTAAGCCATTGCAAAAATAATATCGTATATAAAATAAATGACTTTATGTTAACAATCTTCAAATAACTTCTGACAGAAAATAAAATATATATAATTAAAAAAATTCTTTTGATGGTTTTCATATATTTCTCAAAACGAAAGAATTCTTATGTAAACTTATACTACCTATAAATTTTTTCTAGAACATCACACATGTTTAATTTTAAAAAATCGTAAAACGCAGTTTAATAAATTCGTAATATGTTGATTAGTAATATACTAATTTCTAAATTGTACTATCATGTCGTTTCTTGCTCTTCAATTTGTACATAAAAGGTGATTCAGTCGTACTTGTAGAGATATGAATCTTTAGCAAACAACTATTATGGAAAAAACTAAAAAATCTACTTATTTAATTGAAAAAATTATTATTGAATTCCCAGAAACTTTATGATTAATAAGTATATATTTATATATCAAATAAAATATATATAAATAATAATATAGACGGTAAAAAAATTAGGTAATTAAAAAAAGAAATAAGTTAATTATGACTGAAAAGTCGATTAGTTTAATAATTTCGACAAAAACTGATTTAATTTTCTACGTTTTAATAAATATATTTTAATTGGAAAAATAACAAATTTGTAACTGAAATTATTGGAGTTCAACATTTTACATGCAATGATTTGGTGAAAACCATAACGTTATTTAAGTCTCTCATTTCACAATCAGTTTGAATGTAACCGTATATATGGAACGTAACTGTAATTATATTTTTGTTATAATTTTCATTTTTCTTAATTTTTTCAAAAAATTTTCTTTCTTGTCGTTCACAGTTTCACATGACGGGCCTCTTCAAAGATGATAAAAAGAATGCTGAATTAAGCAAGATGATCTCTGATATGGTACTTAAGCTGATCAATGAAAACCAAGATGTGATTACGGACACTGGTATTAATATCATTACAGCAATTTTCAACAAATTGGTGTCTAATATAAATCTTGGTGATCTATTAACCCTAAGTTAATTTAATTAATTAGTTGACCTAATGAAGTTAATTTAAAGATATTTACTACTATAAAATTATCTTTTTATCATATCGATGTTATTATATGATTAATCTGTTTGATTATTGGTTATTGTATGATTAATCTTTGTTTTATCATTTCTGCAATCATGATAGATTTCAGTCGAAACAATGCAAGGTATGATAATGCAATTAAAAAATGTTTGTTGATAACATTGGCAAGAATAAAGAATCCTTAACAAAGTTCGTAATTTATTTCTGTAACGTGCTGATAAAATCAGTATTATAATCACAAGCGTGAAAAGAGTATTTTTTTCTCTGTAATAAGATTCCCTTTTCATTCTTTGTGGCATTTTTGTACTAATATTAAAAATAGAATACATCATATTTTCAATAAATTTTCAATATATAATAAAATATAAAAAATAAAAAAAATATATCTTATAAAGGATATCCCAAAAGTCACAATACTCTGGCAAGAAAGTTCTCGGAAAATTAAGTAAAAAAAAAAATTATTTGTAAATTTTTATTTTAAGCAGTAATTTTTGAGATAATAAGGATTTAAATACAGCCAATTACAGACTACATTTAGACAACCACCTATTCATGACATGCAAGTATTAATGACTGTTGATGAACGCTCACTTCAGCGTGCATATAATATTTACAGGTGACTATCTAAACGTAGCTTATAATTGGCCATATTTGAATCATTATATCTTAAATATTGCTTAAAATAAAAATTTACAAATAACTTTTTTACTTAATTTTTCGAAAACTTTCTTGTTATAGTATTGATATATTTTGAGTCGCGAATTTTGGAACACCCTGAAAAAAAATGTATATAATATATATATATGCATATATATTCTTTTAGAAAATAATTTTTTTTTAATATAATTTACATTTTTTTGTTAACGTTAGTTGTTTGATTATTTCAATAGCATTTTCCGGATACTTAATTTCTTAATTAGTATATATTAGATAAAATTATATTGCACAATTATGATACATATTATGCACACTTGTGTAATTATGCTAGATGTCTTGCGTTACTATAAAAGTATAAAAAAAAATCTTCACGGCGCTTTACATTTGCATTTCCGATCTGCAAATTTATGATCGTTCCCCATTCATCGGTGGTATCGACGACTAGGTCAATAACTATCGATCAATAGGGGAAAATGCGGTATATTTATCGTCTCATTCATGCATGCGCGCGCGCGCGCGCGCGCACGTTCATGCGATCATGTTCGCACGGTTTTGAATCGCGCACCTTCGGCGTCCCGCTTTCCTGAGCGTGAGAAAGATAATCCCGACACATATGTGACTCGCTCCTTTTTTGTAATATTCGATGCACCGAATATCGTGACACGGGAAAACGAGATATTACATCGCGATAACGTCTCATGAGCGAGAACGCGTATAATTACGATGATTAATCGTAATTACCGCGTATCCACGTAGTTCCATCGATGTGGTCCGTCTCTTTTTTTTTCTTTTTCTTCATCTGGCTTACAGGGCGTCCAGATGATGCCGGTTTCGGCTAGTGGGTGGTGAAATCGCTGACAGGTGGTCGGCGAACGCACGAAGGGATCGAGAAAAGTGTAGCGGAAGGGATGTGAGAAAATCGTTTTGTGATCTTATTTAAAGAATGATGCTTCTCAATTTTTTTTTATACAAGTAGTTTAAATTAGGTTGAATTTGAATTACAATTGCCATGGATTTCGATCGTAAGAAGATGAATAAAAACATTGCGAGAGCTAGCCCTGTTCTCTCTGCAGAAGTGCGCTTAGAGTAGCGGTACGAGAACAATGGAGCATCAAACGGGAATAGGAAAAGATCGCGGAGGTAGGGCCCCGTTGTACTCGTATGTACCTGGTCGATTCCAAGAAGCAGGGACCTGCCGATTTATCTGGTTCGCAATGAGGGATCGATACGAAGCGAAACTGCTCTGAGCCACAAAAGGCCCGGCAATAGCGGCTTAAGAGATGTAGGATTTCCAAGTGATATTTCTTCGACGCCGTGTCGCAAACAGCGTAATTAGAAGTTATATTATTTCAATGAAAAATTGCACGATGAAAGTTTCAATATCGAAATTAATAGCTGATCATTCTGATCAAATTAATAGCTAAATTAAATAGCTGATCATTACTTTCTTAAATGAAGCGTATTAATTATGTAGCTTCTGTATTAATTTAGTGAGAGTTATTTCGAAAAAATTACTTTTGAAACGAAATCTTTCAAATCATGCAGATTTTTTTCTCCATCATTCTAAATGTTTTAAATGTCTGCAAAATTGTTTTAATACGAGCGATGTTTTCCTGATAACATAGATACATCTGTCCAAACTCGCATTCAGAAGAATATAATTAGAAAAACAATAATAAAATATGATGAATGAAAGTCGGAAATTCATCAAAGGAATTTCATCGGTTTAGATCTTTGACTAAAATTGTATCTGTGCGATTCCGAACACCTATTACTAGCCTCGAAAAATTCTATTAGCGCGGAATCCCACAGGTGGTTAAAGAGCCGAAAGAGAACGGGGGTGGAACTGAAAGGAAAGGAGAGACGACAAGGCGGTGGTGCAGGATCGAAGGGCAGCGCCTGTGAGCAAGGTGTTTACCATTCTGGCCAAAAATAAAGTACAAAGGCCAGATTCCCTCTTGGCATAACTGGCAACAAAAACCAGAATCACCGTCCATGCATTCCTCGAGCCTCGCCATTGGCGTGGCTTGACTTAGGCTGCCGCGATTAGGCAAAAGGCCAGCAATAAGTGACATTTCTACCTGCGACTAGTTTTCTGTAGGTAGATAAATTAATAAATAGACGGTATCTTCTTTCTAGGTCGAAGATCATCTGAGAACACCCAGACTAAACTGGATATAAGAAGAAAAGAAGGATTATATGATATATGATATACAAAAAGGTTAAGTCGAGAATTTAACTATACACAAATAGAAGAAAGAATATAAAAGAAATATAAATGTGTGTGTGTGTGTGTGTTATCAATATGTAATAATAATAATAGTGCAAAATAACTCATTATATAATAATATTAAATTAAAAACGGCATTATATAATAATATTATATAATAATATTAAATTAAAAACGGAAATGAATTAATATATATAAATCTTATAGACAATCATATATAATTTTTAATAGTAATATTTAAATATTCTCACATACATGTCTTTATCATGTGTTGTACATCTCATATGCAGCAAATTTAAAAAACCGTTTTAAATAATTTAACTCTTTGCGCAAGATACAATTTTAACGCCCACCCCGTTTATTAGCCTTTAACCTAATCACGTGTCTCGCGGTCGATCGCGCAGATTCGGTGGTCGCCGCCAACACAAAGCTAATTATGGGGAACACCAATAGCCGAAAATTCAACGTCGGGTCCCTCGTGCCGAGAGAGAAAGGAGAAGCGGGTATCCTCTACGAGCCCCCTCGAAGGATCCGGAGAGATCCGATTTAATTGACGTCGGCTACGCCAATGAGGCTGGCTCTTCTCGAGGTTACTTCCAGGAACCGCCTTTTGCGGGACACATCTGCTCCGGTTACCGGAGCATACCCCGGGTCCTTTTTCGCATGTAAGAAACCTCTCTTCTTCCTTTCCTCGCCTCGACTGGAACCGGAACACTGGCTCCATGGCCGCCGTCCGTCGTGCTTTTATTTCTCCTGCGACCGGCGGGATTTTAATTTTCACAGAAGCCATAAGAGCCCATCGGCGATTTAATGAATTCGCAATTAGTCCAAGATCGAAATACTAAGCGGATTAGGCAATAAAAATTGAAATAAGAGAGAAGTGACCGAACTCTTGAGAATGTCAAAAAACAAAAACAAATAAGGGCTAATGAGAGTTTTTTGCGCGGTTGTTAGTGCAAAAATAAAAATCGTTTATTGTCGAAAAACTATAGTATAATTAGTTAGGCATAAAAGCCGGCAGAGTGGCAACGAATAACAGATAAAAATTCATATATAGACATGAAAGACGTGAACATAAAAAAATCAATCAAAGTCGAAAGATAAAGAATCCCCAAATTATTCGTATTTAGCGATATAAATTTACTACCGTTCCGAATATTGGTGACGATCAACATTCAAAACATCCTGTTATTCGTTGCCACTAAAATTGCCAATAGAATAAGGAGATTGAGTCGTCAATCTGTCGTTTCGCCATGAAGAAGTGAGAATTTTACAACATACATTCAGACATACCGATGATGGCCCGAAAACAGGCCGAAACGTTTATGCGTAATTATACTATAGTTTTTCGACAATAAATGATTTTTATTTTCGCACTACAACCTCATTAAAAAAACTCTCATTAGACCTTATTTGTTTTCGTTTAATAAAAATTGAATTAGGTATATATCTTCGATCGATAAAACTCGTGGATAGCTCAATCGGGATTTTTGGGACTTGGAATGGTTTAAATCTCTCAAGACTCTGAATTATGATCGCTATTATAGCTGCGAGGCTTTTTCTTCTCTGTCAATAACTCGTTTTTAATCTGCCTTTTAATTTTTACCAAAGCCATAAATTCACCGGCGACTATCTGCGCGATTCATTAAATAATCATCGTCAAATTTTTTTTTTTATCAACGCAATTATTATTGTGCCGTAAATTTACAAAAATTCTGCTTTTCATTTTATAGATAAATGTGTATATCTTTTGTAAAAGATTTACATTTACAATAAGATATATCTGGTTAAATTGGAGCACTATTATATCTCACTACTTTTAAAAGACATAACACCGTTTCGATTTGCCTTCGTCTGACGTAGCACCGGATGTAACTACTGACTGTCCATTCAGAATGGAGACTGAGCTTGAGTTCTTAGAATATCATACACGAAAATGAGATATATATTAGGTGTTGGAATTAATTCGTAGCGTTTTTTAATGAAAGAATGTTATTTATTTCACATGAGCATTAAAAAATACATTAATGAAAGTACTTCCCATCACTTGTAAAACGCTACGAATTAATTCCAACACCTAATACATATATCATATTTTATTTTTATCCATTCGTTCATTCATATAGAGATATTTCTTTCTATTTCCAATATCATAAAATTAGATATACAGCATTTTTAAAAATTATTAAAAATGCGAGAAAAATTAAAAACGAAAGAAGAAATTATTATATTATATTAATAAAAAAATCAGGAGATCTCTAAATAAATTAATTGCCGGAAATAACCTATTACCGGAAGGAAGAGATAGATCCGTTCTTGACTTACGTCGATACAACTGTTGTGTCAAATATGATTTACGACATCACAAATCTCCATTCGTTCCGTGACACCCGCTTAATAATGTGACTCAAGCAGGCTTAATTAAGGCCCACCAGAAGTTTTCCAGGAAAATATCGATACGCATGTATACCTGGAGTACGGGTACCCGCATGGCAATTAACAAACCAAAAAAAATTCGTCTTATTATAGCGAGATTAAAAATGATCAAAACGCACTCGTCTCACACGGCGAACAGCATTATAGCAAATATCGGGTAAAAGTGCTAAAATAAAAAAAAAGTAATCGAGGCCCACCTAAACGTTTAATTTCATATCTAATTGGAGATTAATAAAGTAGACCCTGTCTCATATATAAGAGATTCCAATTATTTAAATATATTGCTGACATTAATATATTTGGCTGTGTGCCGACAAAAATCCCAACGATATCCCGTGAAAAAATCTGTATGGCATTACATTTCCTAACAAAGGAAATATTTCTTTAAAATTACAGTATTTCCTTTCTTATAATTTTTTTTAGAAAAATGCGATATATGTAATATCTTTAAAAACTCGATTAGAAAAGGCAATTCGGTAAAAAGTTCAGGATGATTTCGTGAGTTTGGGAGCGAATCGAAGACGGGAGATTGGTTTGTTCGGATCTTTTCGCGTCGCACATGTGGTGGGATTTGGCTATACCGTGTGCCACCAATACGTCACATCCGCATTCGAGGCCAGCGCGACGCGACGGCGAAAGAATCAGCCGCCTGTTGGTTTAGAAGTTAGAAAGGCGACTCGTGACATATTACTTGGCCTCGACTCGAGACTAATATTTACGCATATTCAGTGAGAGGAAACGAATATCTCGATATGACATTATTCACTATTAATATATTGTTTCTGTATTGTTTCTGCATAGCTATTGTTATCATTTATCGTTCTGCATAATTATTACGATCATTTTGTTTATAATAATGTTAGTTAAAAGCGCATGCGATTGAACTGACGTTGCGAATATCACAGATATTCTGCCGCAATTTAATATATATCGCTACCTGTTGCATATTCAGGAATGATGAGAGAACGAAACCGACTATTATTAGCTTGCAAAGTTAGAAAGTCAGCTCGCAGCAAGTCGCTCGTCCTCGAATGTCTGCAATCGAGCAACATTCCAGTCACGCGTTTGTTCTTCTCTAATTAAATGGACGAAACTGAAATGAACGTAGTAATTATGTTTCATTCCGTCTATGCACATAGAGCAATAAGAAATTTAACATTCTCTACATAATAAGCACTACGAAAAAAAACATTAACAAAGAAAGTTAAAATTTTTATTGCTGCAGCAATTTTTATCGTGATATTTTGTGGCAATTAAAAATAGAAAACCAGCAGAGTAACTTTACTGGTCAGAATATTTTTAGCCGCCGACCTCATTCAAAAAAAAAAAACCGGAAGCATTTGGGTTATCTTACCGAAAAGTTTGATAGACGCGCAGATACTCTCCTCTGAAAGTCAGAACATTCGTTCGATCTATTATGTGGTATTGTCACGGAGTATTTCGTGCGGGCAGAGACATAGTTAGACATAGTTTTACCGTGAGGGCATCATCGGTGGGAGCGATGACCGTCTCGAGGTTGTTTTAACCGTCGTCTTTTGGCAAGGTATGCCTTTTAGTCACTAGAAATCGTCGAATTATCGTGTACTAAAATTCCGCAAAGGTTTTGCGCAATTTTCGCCAGAAGAAGAAGAAATTAATTTTCTTGTGCACAATTAAACTTACTGTTACGCTCTCTTATCGGAAGGGAATAACACGATTAATTCCCCTTTTCATCGCCACTATTATGATTAATTGTTTGAAGACCAGATTCGCTGATCATATAAAAAATAATTAATATGACAACGTCAGGATTTACCCCCCATTAACGGAACGAATACGAAATTACTTTGTTTCACCATAGGGGCAACGTGTGCGCGACTCCTGTCTGGCATTGGCGTTTCTCACTACTTTGCATAACCGCCTGCGGAACGTTCTCACGACATCGTACTAAGTCGTTAAGAGATAATTCGCCGTATATCTGGCGTGTCAGCGCTATCGCGGTTCCTTTCGACATTGACGATAGCTGGACGAGTTTAGAGCTGATTTTTATTCGGCGAATACTCAATAATAGGAATTGAAAAATATTCGCATGAAATACACTTCGATAAGATAGACAGCGAGGGCCATGTTTCCGATTAATCGTAATAATTATGATAAATACACACACGATGTAACTTAATTATTAAATGTAATTTATATATAAAGTATTTACCGAAATCTTGTAAAAAAGGATTTTTCCTTCTCGGAAAATTCTCAGGTTTGTTCAAAATTCCAGGTAATTTTTTAATGCAACTTTGAAATAAATTGAAGAGCAACACAAACAAGCTATATATTGAAAATTACAAAACAGGAATCCTACGACTTTATATCTATCCTTTTCTAGATATGCAACCACGAAAATTATACGATATTTAGGGAAAACTCATAATATATCAGTAAGCTATTCTCTTCTAAGTATTATGTTCTACTGTCACTCTGATTTTTTTTTTATAAAAACTTATGAGGAGACACACGAAAAAAGTAAATATATACGGACGCTTATGTCATACTTATCTCTGGCCAATTGATACCATCTTGCATTATCAAGAAAAAATAATAAAAAAACAGACAGAATTTAAATTTAAAAGCAAGACTCCAAAAATGTTCTCAACTGATAAAATTCCATCCAAAAATCTCTGTTCAAAGGTAAACAAGAAATTTCCTGAAAATACCAGGTTAATAAATACCTTGAGGTAACAAAGTAATCAAGTTGCCAATTTTATTAATATAATAAAATTATTCAATTTCTCAATATACTTTTATAACATATAGCAGTATTATGTTTCATATATATATAATATACACAACAATATTATTTACTACATATTACGTATAAATATTTCAATATACCTTTCTGAAAGCTGTACGTTTGTATTTATACCATATCTATTACAGGATGCAAGAATATCGGTAATAAATCGTCACAGAGGAAAATCATATCCTTGTAGCAGCTAAATATTATATTTCACTGAAGTGACTGAGATCAAGTCGTCAATTCACAAAAAGAGATGCGTTTCCTTCGTCGCGGGAGAGGAAGAAAATCAAAAAGAAAAGAAGAAAGAGATATGGAGGAGAGAGCTGGCTCTCGTGTCTCTTTCTGAGTTCCGTCAGAAAAAAGAAATTCAGAAACGACAGAACGCACCTGTCGCCCGGCAACCAACTTAAAGGTGGAGCACGCGGGTGTCTGTTGTGCGATCAGTGCGCAAGGTGCACATTGTGCGAGCGGATTATTCGCGATGAAAATGGACACCTAATGAGGCGCGTCCATTAAATTTCTTGACGATTATAGTTACACGTTGCTCGTAAATGGATTTATCGTCGCGCCTTCGATTGCTCGGCCGACTGTCGCGTGATCCGTCGTTTATCGATTCACACAGGTTGATTGCTGGTAATGCGTTTGTAGAAACGCTGGCGATACTGCGAGGATATCCTCGCACCGCC
This sequence comes from Acromyrmex echinatior, assembly GCF_000204515.1. The sequence continues at coordinate 97,938 of NW_011627316.1, read as the reverse complement.
GGATATCCTCGGGGGATAAGCGGGATAGTAAAACTGAGAAAAATGGTGATTTTATTACCGAGAGAGTAAAACAAATTTTTTAACGTTGGGAAACTTTGGACGATCAGTAAAATAAGATTCGTTTGCGTGGTACAAACAAGATAACAAGAAATCTTTCCCGAATAAAAATTGAAGTAGTATTTGACCGTTTTATGTATTTCGAGTCATTCGAAATATAATAATTAAGTGGCATTCCTTGTGATGTACCGATACTGTAAAATGCTTCGAGATATTCATTATTGTCTGCTCTAATTTCTTGTCCAAAACGGAAGTAATTCGGAAAAAGCGACGCACCTGTCGTTCATCCACCTTAAAATACAATACATCGAGTTTTTGATGAGTTAAAGGCCGCAAGGTGTTATGGACGCAACAGGTTACAAATAACATGTGGTAGCGATATCCCGAGTTGTAACTTCCGAGTTATTTTCAGCTACAAAGCCGAAAATATAAAGATGAATACACAAACCGATACTTTTACAATAGTTCCATATTTTTGGGAGAAATTACACCTTGACCCGTAACCAACGATCGATTATTAAAGATACACACGCTTATTATCGTTTTCATTTATTTTTAAGATTTTCGCGGCAATCAATCGAATAAAAATAAAATATAATTCACTTTTTTAAATAATTCGAAATTTATTGAAAAATAAACCTAACTTAATCTCTTCATTTAACCTAACATTTCATGTAATTTAATTTAACTCCAGATTTTTAAATTTTTAAAAAATAAATTTCATATTTTTATACAATTCTTTACGTTTAGAATGTGTTATATCATCTTCAATAATAAAACAATTTTTCCATCTGAACACATCGTTTCTTAGCGCGAGGCGCATGTGCGCTTAAGTCGCGTGCTCGCTTAATTATAGAGGCAGATGGGCAGCTGCAACCCGGTGCAGCACCTCGGGACCCTGGATCCCTCTGCTAGCTCTGGAGGCTAGCGAATTGTTAAAAAAAACAAGACAAGACGGTCGTCGCGTTGCGCGAACGTGCTGCTGGCGCGAGACAAAGCAGGGCAAATGAACTCGTCGCCTGTTGCATCTAATCGTAGCGGGCAGGTGCACACGACTCCTTTCTGTTACGGTTTCTTTTTTGCGAGATCGATTAAACGAAATGAAGATCTCGTTGATAATGGTAGCTCCGCGTACCTACGTGCTGCCGCATTTCTTTGTTAATCGCTCTTATCGCAATGATAAGATCGTCTTCGATAATGATGGCATGTGAACAGAGAGGAATGCAGATGCAGATAAAAGTACGAATTAATTCTCTGATGCAATTTTTTTCGACTTATCTATATGCCTAACACAAATGTCATAAGTCTGTTTCGTGTGACATTACGTTATTCAGATGTATTTGATAAGATTTTCGATAAGATAAATACTAAGAAAATTAAGAATATTACTTTAAAGATCCAGAACTTTAAAGATCCAGAATAAAAACAAAAAGACTAAATGTAAGTATGCACAAACCAGATGTTTCGATATTTACATTAGATTGTCTTCAGCTGTATTATTCATTATAACGAGTTGAATTATAAGTCTAATAATAATTAAAAAAATTAATTAGATCCAAACTTTATTTTTTTAACATATCAGTAATAATATTGAACATCACCTTAAAATAAAATCGAAATTTCATAATATCGATTTTTCGAAGAAAATATAACATCCAACGAAAGAATATAAAAACTTTTTTTAAATATAATATTTAATAAAGAAAAATTATCACTAATTGTATTTAAGATATTATCGACGCCTTTATTCTAAATTACGAGATCACTGATTCCTATCTATTCGTTTCTATCTGACAAAATTATCAATTCTAGACAGAGCTGAAATTTAAACAAAGTATTTATTAAAATCTTGAATCAAATACAGCAAAACATTTCCAGGTTTTCCGTGTAATTTTCGAAATTTCAGGTTTCAATTCGAAATTTCAGGTAACAGACTTTTTTAATGCAAATTGAAGTGCAACGCAAACTATGCATTGTAAATTATTAGAAAATAGAGATTTCGAGATTGTATCTATCATGTTCTATAATAAAATCCGCCTAGTAAATTGTTGGTATTATATTGTAGTGAATCTCCTTATAGAACAGTATAAGGGAGACTCATTGTAATATCAGTGAGCTACTCTTCTGTTGATTATGGTCTTTTCTATGTCATCCCGATTTTTTAAACAAAACTTGCGAGACACAAAAATGTACGTATGTGAATATATGCTGATATAAGCTGTAACTTGTTAATCAATTGTCAACATTATAAAGAAAGAAATAATTTCAAAAAAGTTTTCAGAAAGAGACAAAATTTAAATTAAAAAATAAAATTCCAAAAATTTCCCTAAGTACCGATAAAATTCGTTCACGAAAATCCCTTGATATTCCAAGGTGAAAAACAAAATTCCTGAAAATTTCAGTTTTTCCAGATAATAAACACTTTGTAAAAGAAGCGTCAATACTCGAACATCGCTATCTCGATATATCCTACAAGAGGCAGCGTTTTCCTGGGACTTGCGAGGTCCGAGAAAGACTGGCCTCTCACAACAAAGACTCTAAAGAAGGAAGGGGTCAGAGGCACCAGCTGCATCAAAGGTGCTCCCTTTTCTCCCCCGTGTCCGCGCGTGCACTTCCGAGCAAATGTTCAATGCGCGGCGTACACAATATTCGCACGTGTCGCGCGCCCGTTACACGCTGGGAGACGACGACGGTCTCCGTCAAGAGAAAACGACGAGAGCCCCGGCCGTTTCTTCCTGACGAGGTTTCCTGACTTCGCGGGGAAGGAGAGAGACAGGGAGAAACGGGGAGGGGAGGGGGATGCCCTGGCCACGGCTTCGGGCCAGGGCAAGGGTGCATACCCATGCTCACCGGTTCGCCGCGGCAGATGCAGCTGCCGCGGGGCGTTCGCGTCTCGTCGCTGTGCCACGGGGCCCGGTGCACCACCCCTCGAAAGAACTATACTCCGCGACGCGGCGCGGCGAGCACCTGGCCCTCACCTGCTCCCCCCTTTTCAATGCCTGCGCTCCAGCGGCGCTCGACGCAACACGTCGCCAACCACCCGGCCGGAATACTCGAGGCTGCACGCACGATGGATGTGTAGATACCTATGTTCCGCGTGCGTACCGCACTGGATCTTTAACATCGCCTTGCATCGTACCATGTATGTACAGGCGCCATGTATGCGTGCGCCAGATTGCAATTTCGCGTCGTATCGGCGAGCTGACTTTCTTTGCTCTTCACAGATGCAAAGACGAAGAATCTTCTTTCTCCAATTTCTTCATATTATTGGGTCATTTAAAAAGTATCCACGGTTTTTTTTCATTCAAAAATTGAACAAAAAACCGCGGATACTTTTTAAATGACCTAATATATTGAACGCTAAATAATTTCATTCGGTTTAAAATAATTAATACAGTTAATGCAGTAACGATAATAATTATTGTCATGCGATATTATAGGTTGTACAAAGTTTAAAGGAGAGCTCCCAATTACTTCCGTTTCGAGTCTGATTCATTCTATTTTTCCGATATAAATTTCACAAGCAACGGGTCAATTTTCTCGAGAAATCTTATTGTCGTTGCTACAAATTTTTCATCTCATTTCAGTCTCTAATCATCAATCATTTCAATCTCTATGTAATAAGCATAGATGTTTTCGAATGAAATTTAATTTGAAAAAGCGAATAAAAAGTAATCGGGAATTATCGATGCGATTAGCTGCATCCGGATTATTAAAGTGACTAATTACATCGGAATTGCAACTTTTCCAGTGGTCCAATAAAAAAAATCTCAACCGCGACGGAACGAATAAACGTGCGTTTCCGAAAGTGCTACCTGTGGATTCGATGGAAATTTATTCATTCCGACAGTGTTTTGACCGGCGTGTGCACAGTACCGTGATGCAGGTGCGTCACGCCCTTACCTGGCACCTTCCTGTTTATTTATTGATGATTAGTCACTTTTTTCACGTGTTGCACGATTCGGAAAGCACCAGGCGTGAAGCATCAGCAGCGGCTTTTATCCGCGTGCTTTTACAGCCCCGTTGAATTGCCCTCGAAAAAAAAAAACAGCAATTACTCGCTGAACCAACATTTCGACTGTTTTACGCGCTGATTATCCCTCTCGCTTTCTCGCACCTGCAGCTATGGCGTCTGTGTGTCCGAAACATCGTTCCACTCCCTTTAACATCTCGTTAACAACTCAACCGCAATAGCACGCGACGGACTTTTTCAATCATGCTATCTTATATAATTTCCTTTTATTTAATTTCTATAATTCATTCTTTATATGTTCTTTCTTTTTACATCTGATTAGATCTACTTGAGTTACTCTATCTTTCTTTCTCCTAAATAAAAAAAAAATTGAGACGCATCATTAGATTTGATTAGTCTTAGTTCATTGTTCTCGTCATGTTTAATAAATTATTTTATCATAATACAAAATAATTTATTAAATATAATTTATCAAACTTAATTGTGATAAATTAATTTATCATAAATAAAAAATAGAAATTCGTAATAGATGTAATCAATGAAAGTATGTGTTATTAACGAGGTTATTGGAATAGATATTAATATCAATTTTATCACTGCTTTATAATGTACGATAATTGATCAAACTATTTCCTCTTTTATATCATTCTTATCACTTCCAATGAAACAGATATTTATAGAAAATGGTGTCTCCCTGAAACTTTATACCTTCACACATTTCGTACGTCGGCGAACGTGAATATCTCAATCAGTAACGAAAGAGAGATGGCAACCTGAGAAGGGAGAGGAGAGTTTAAAAGCCAGCAGTAGGCGAGGCAAGAATTTCACGTAACCTTGACGGCGGTTTAAACGAGAAGCGAGCGTTCGCACACACGTAATCGAACGGCGCGACGGCGGGCTGCGCAGTGGAGAGGCAGAAAGACGGAGATAGAGAGGGAGAGAAAGAGAGTGAGAAAGTCGCTGGAAATTAAATAATCGTAATAACGTTTCCCGTATCAGCTGTTATCTATTTAGGCTTGCTCAGGCTATCGCGTGTTTACCCGGGAGCACGGAGAGTTGCGTTGCGCGCACTCGCTCCGGTGTTCCTCGAGAGAGACGGAATTCGTCGTCGTACACACGTACGTGTGCGCCGCACACACAGATGACCACCACGTGTCAGACGAATGCTGAAGAGCATTTAAATTTACGAAGCCTGTTTCCTTCGCGTAGACAACAACGTGTCCCGATCGCCCGGTTTGTTTGTTCTACGAGCTAGAGGACAATTTATAGAGAAAAATGGTCACATTATGAATAGGAGATGAATTGGTTCCTTTCCACCCACAGGGCATGGAAATTATGAATGGAATTTTTCGGCCAGCAAGCGATAACACTCATTGTGACATCCTGAACGTCGTACGAAATGAGTCAGAGGGTATCCATCCTGATGTTTTCGAGTCCGAAAGATTCTTTCATAAAGAAAAAAGGAAAGACTCGGCATTACAGTGGACTTTAAAAGCCGCTCTTCTTTGAGAAACTGAAGATCTCAAAAAGTCGAATAGTTAAACGAAGTTTCGAAACTTTGCATTTGTAGATACGTTTCACGACGAAAACTAGACTCTGCATAGTTTGATATCCGACACGCGGTATGATTATTAAGTTTCATATCACACGGTAGTCCGCAGAAGTCGCGGTGTATTGTAATTTCCGCAAAAGGATCAATTCGCCGCGGTTTATCGTGGCGAGAATACAAATGGAACAACAAGATCGCAGAGAGCCGACAGAAACGTAATCGAAATATTCGTCGTCAAATCGGTAACTATCGCGAATAATTAAAAAATCTTTAGCTACGGAAACGTATAATTTAAGAAAAGAAAATTTTTAATATCTGAAAAAATTTTAAATATCTAAAATTAGCATTTCAATTTATTTAGAATTGTCGGCAGAGACAAAGTCTCTTGCTTTCATCGTACAGTGAGGAGTTTTTTGTTCCTACGAGGAGAAATACGCAACTTTACAAGGTTAATAGTACTACAATATTGGTTTTTTAAATAAAAAGTTCTTCAAAGAAGCAAAACGTTGCATGATAGGTCGAGATCGTGCGCATTTTTTGCGATTAACATCACAATAGATTGCAAAGAAGTGGCGATGATTCACAGGAATAATGATCGGATCGGAGTCGCGTCGGTGGAGATACGCTACTGGTGACGAGTTATCTGGCATGCCACCAATAGAGGAGCGCTTGAACAAGATATCCTTGTACTCTCGTAAAACGGAGGAGCAAACGCTGATGTAATTTTCACGTTTCGTCGAGGAATGTGTCCGATCGGAATAAATTCATAGAACGATAAATAGAATAATACTGTGTTACATAAAAATGATAATTAAGAGTCTCTTTTAGTTTTCAAAAGACGACAATTTTCAAAAGTTAATAAATCGCGACTTAAAGGAGCAAATTAATAAAAGAGATGAATAAATGAGAAATTAAAAATGAAAGACTAGAGCCTATATAATTTAAAAATTCGCTTTAGCATCTGGAAATAATTACCCGGAGTAATTTTTACATCAGCAGCAAGAAAATAAAGCTCAATCTCAGAGTTTTTTTTTTTACTAAAAAAGTATCCATACTTATGTTCTATTTTTTATCTTCTTCAAGAAAAAAAAATATCAAGTAAACCTTTGTACATATTGATCTGAAATATTAATAAATTGAGGACAATCAATAATATGTAACATGTAATTAATAATAGTGACTTTTAATTGAAGTGTAAAAAATATATCAGTGACGTTTATGTAAAAAAAATTAGGGGAGTTCCCGAGTTAATATAAATTAACTTTAAATCTGAATTGAAATAAAATTGAATTAAGACATATTTGTACATTAAAGTATAAATAAGTCGCATAAATATCTTTTATCTATGCAACTATTACAATTATGCAGATTTATCACATACGTTAACTTGTGCACATTTCCAAAATACACCCGCTTCTCATTTTGATCCAGTCAAATAAATTCATTTAAATTCAGAAATCCATTCACAAGTTCTAGAAAAACTGTTACTTGACCATTTTGACAACGCACGACGGAGATTCTCATCGTCATCAATATAATTAATGCTTATGGGAGAAAACTACTAGATGATATTTAGATGGTTATTATAATGAGAAAGTATCAATGTACGATTAATTGCTACATCTGTTTGGATAGCGAAATTAACGATTCACACGGATCAAGCGCAAATATCTCCTAAAAACGTGCGAACACGTGAGAAGATATTCAACTTTCGAGGCCGCAAAGAAATCGCGCGACGTCAGAGAGCGGACATTAAACAGAAAGAAGAGAGAAAGAGAAAGGAAGAAAGATGATCGCCATCCCATTATAGCTGAAGTCGCCGAAGACCGCCTGAAACGGCCCAAAATAGTTCACGTGGAGCCACGTCACCGTGTCGATTGGACCATCTCGCATTGAAATTTGCGCTCCGGACAAGCCATATCATTCACCTAACGAACACGATTTGACGTGACGCTTCGTTGCAACTTCGTATGACGAATATGTTGCTCGGACCGATCGATACGTATTTAATCTACGATCTGACCGTCACGATAATGTAGTCCGCTTGAGACTATTGTGAGAAGCGGTAAGATATCGCGATCGAACATGCGCATTTAACGAAATCCGCGTCTTCAATTCGTGTGCTCCAAGACCGGTTTAGAAGGCTAGGTCCGCTTTTTTTTTTAGGGAGAATAAAACCTCCCAAAATTCACTTCGAGATCCTCGTTAAAGATATCGAAAAAAAAAATGAGGAATTACATTATTTGTAATCCGCAAGACAATGGATGTAAGCTTTTTATAGTAAGTTTATAATTTTATCTCTTTATTTTTAGTTTCTCTATCACAAAAAATAATCTTTTTTAGAAAATTAATTCTTCGGCATGTTTCATACCTTTTAAAAGATATTAACTAAAATACTTACAAATATTTTTTGAAAGTATTAAATTTATTTTTTCAATTTTTATAAAAGAATAATTTATAATTTGTGTAATCGAACTTATATTTTTATTATTTTGAAATTATATTATTATCACTATTAAAATATTTATATTATTATTAAATTAAATCATTTATCCAATTTATGAACTATTGAATTACAAATTTTCTTGGAAATCACAGAAATAACTCAAGTATTAATATTTTTAACATAATGACAGAAAATCAACTCTAAAGTTTGATGTATATTTTTTGTTGAAAAAACGCACGATACATAATGTGATGTAATTCTTTCAATTTAACGCCAGAGAACAGAAGTGTCGCTTATCCTCTATCTACTCTGACCAAATTCGCAATGATTGCTCATAGAAAAGATAATTTTTTTCAATTCAGAATTTTTTAAATGTTTTCTTGAAAAATGCTAATTTTAAGATGTATTATTTTTTTATCAAACAAGCGATATATCCTTCGACAAGTTTAAAAACAAAGTATGATATACGTCGATTGTGCTAGTTAATCGTTCTTTTCAATACTTTGTATAGGTTATATACACACTCAATATGTATATAACCAATGTATGATGGGGTCAACGCTCGTAAGAACAAACAGCAAGCTTTCTCTTCTTATATTACACGCAAATCCCTGCCATACAAAACAGAATTAAAGAACCTTAAATATTGTGATTTTGCCCCTTTAAGACGGCCTGTGTAAGAAACGGCAACACTGAGTGGATTCTACTTGAATCTGGAAAACAAATTCGACTGTCCGATCGTACACGTGCTTTATATTTCTTCCAAGTAAAAGTTTGATAAATAGTATTAATATGAAAGAAACCAACTAAGTACGTTAATAAAAGAAAAGCTGCACTTGCTAGATAAATCAAGAATATGTTTGTAACAAAATATTCATCTACAGAAATCCTGAAGAAGACGTTCCATGTATAACAAAGAATTCTTTTCTAAAAATTTTATATTTTTAAAATATAAAAAAAAATTTACAGAAATAAAAAAAACGAAATTTCTTGATGTCCCATTCAAGCTATTAAAAATATTTTAATTGAGACATGAGTCGTAAAAGGATGGGCAACAATTCTGAATTATATTCTTATCTAATCAAATCGCATATCGTAAAAATTTCTTCCACGAAAAATTTTATATAAAGATTAGTCCCACAAAAGTAGGAGAAAAAGAGAAAGTCAATTACATCTCAGTTAACTGAAATTCAACGATTATGATTTAAAACTGAATTTCAAGCAGTTGTACCGCTTTAAATATCTCGACGATCTACATCGGAGAGTGTAATTTTATATTCGTATATTTACCTAACTTCAAATGTGCAAATACGTTCGTGTTTGCAGTATCGCTGATCGTCATAGCCCAGATACATAAATGGATCGATGGGTCGCTATTTTTTTCATCACGCATTTTTATTTACATCGTTACTCTACATTCTGTACAATGGGAGTATGAGATGTCACGCTCTCGATATCGATCGCTTTGACGTCCTACATTGTGGAAAGATCTCCTGATGGATCTCTCACATTAGGAACGTCTATTTGGATAATTATACAGTGGAACTGACAACGACGCGACTAGCGGTATCGTGTTTTGTTCGTTCGCACGTGCCACAGAGTTCAACTGATTTTGTCCGTACAATGCGTTAGCAAGTTAAAGTAAAACGAGAAGCTGCTGCTTAAAATTGACGCGAATGAGAACCTTACACTCTGAAAAGTTTGGTTATTTAATAATCAGAGTGCAACCTTTAAGTAGGTAGATGGATAGGTGTTCAGAAAACTCTAAAAAATTTATATTTTTGTCAAAAATGACAATTAAAATAGCCATTTAGAACGGACGCAGTAAACAGTGCGCAATTTTCATATAATAAAATTTTTTAATAGTTAGATGATATATAAATTAAAGTTGCAGGTATTAATTGAATGACATAGAAACTTATAGTCGTAAATATTAGGACATTTCGACAACTTTCAGCAGTTAAAATGAAGAATTGATTGCTATAGATCCGCAACTTTTCTTCATATTTATTTTTTTGTTATATATTTTTTTATTGAATGTACAGAGTTAAAAATTTACATTATTCATATCCGAGAGAGAGAGAGAGAGAGAGAGAGAGAAATGTAAAAATTTTAAGAATTCTGGGCAATATTTTTTATTTTGTTTCTCCCGAACAAGATTTTTAAGATAACTACGTGTGGAGTACTTACTTAAAGTCTAAAAAGATATACGAAGAACTTTTTTTTATGCATCTATAACTATGGGATTCAGAACATTAGAATTATCAACTTATTGTTATGCGATTGTTCCCGCTTGCAGATAATTGACTTGTTGCAAAGACCATTTAACAGTTTCGCGATAAGATAAAGCTGCGATTTGCGTCTATATGGGTCAAAAAATTAACACGCAATTCATAGCTGCCACATTGTGAGACACACAATATATCGATCGAAGGAGGCGCGTTCGAACCGATAAATAAACAATGGTGTCTCTCTCTCTCCCATTCTCTCACCGAATATCATGATCAATCGTGCTCTTTTTCTCGTGTTCACTTACCCATAGATCGTCGAGAGTGATGGAATTATCGGTATAGAAAACCAGGACTTCGGCCGTGAGCGGCGATGTTTCACGCAGCTTCGACGCCAGCAACAGGCAGGCGGTGCCGAGCAGTTGCAGTTGCGACTTCCTGATTGGGCAGATCGAGAGGAACCTGTCGACGTAGTTCATCGACAGGGGAAAGACCTCATCCTGGCACTTCTGCTCCTCGCATACCTGCAACAGGCGCAGAATGATATATTTATAACATTATACGTACTGATGTAACACGCACGTCACATGATAACGCAATGAGAAATCGTTTCAAGATCGGACGATCGGGAGAGTCGCCGCGCGATAACGTCCAGATACGCAACTCGCGATGCAAATTTAGCTCATCGTATATCAGCAGGTCCGCGTTGCGATTGAATGTAAAGATTGTTATACATATAAGCGTGGTGTTGCAAAATCAGAAGTCGATTAATCCTCTAAAAGGTGAAAAACACAAAAGAAGCAGATTTTCTGCTTTCAAACAATACATAGTAGACATAGTAGACATGTTTTTCTAGATTATATTGGTATTCGCCGACTTATTGAAGGCAATCCCGACTTTGGCCTAAGGGATTTGACAGTAAACATGTGTTAAAAGCAGGAAATTTGACACTGGTTGTCGGAAAGCAGAAAATCTGTTTCCTTTGTTGAAGTTCGTGTTCATATCTTAATAATAGGATTAAGGTGACCCCACGACTTCGTCAAAGTTTTTTATTTACTGTAATTATTTAAAATTGGTAAATTTTATTTATTTATTATACCTTAGTAAATTCTTTTTATTTTGTATATTAATTAGATGAAAAATAAACAGAACAGAGTATCCAGTCAAATCTAACTCCATCTTCCTGGATATTTTCTCAAAATCGTATATCAGTTAGAGAGGATTAATATAATAAAAAAAATCTTGAAATCTTTCCAACTTTGTGAATGCGATTCCAATAGATTCGTTTAGATTAATCATTTAGATTAATAGATTAAAATTCTCTTGCTCTTTAAAACTTTTAAAGAGTGACATTTCACTCTTCTTTCTTAGAGTGAAATCTCATTTTAACTCACATTTCTTTCCAACGTTCTATTTATGGAACATCTTACTTTTCTTCTCTCTCTATATATATATATATATATACAATATCTCTTTCATTTTTTTTCTTCATATATATCTATACTTATATAATCTACATGTATAGAAAACTGAAGAAATCTTCATATAAAACATTCATATGAAGAAAAAAATTAAAAACATGCTGTCTTATAAATAACATAATGCGAAGAAATAGGTCAAAGATTGAAAAATGAGCCACTCTTTTTAAAGACTAGCTTAATTTTTCACTCTTTATAATAAGATTCCACTGAAAAGAATTTAGACAGTACATTTTATTTTTCAAGAAACTTTCAAAATTTATTTTTCCTTATAATGCTCAAAGGATTTACGTGGAGAGAAAAGAGACGAATTTTCGCACGACAATCGTCTGTAAACCTAGGTGAAGACATGCACGAATATCACACCGGATTTCCTTCAATCGTATTTTAACAAGCACGGTCGTGACACTGTCACTACGACTGCAGGTCGATCGCCTTGGCCGCAGGTCGAAGAATTCTTTTCGACTTCGGAAATTTTCCATCGGATAAATTTCACCGTAAGATTTAACAATTTCTTTAAAAGAATCTGGAGAAAAAAGACTGGATTGACAAAGTCTATCTTATCGTAGAAAATGGATTAACTACCTATTTATATGTGATAAAGATACTTAACTGCATTTCATTAATTTTGACGCTTATAAATTTATCCGGAGTTCTCTAGCGAACCTCCTCATCTTATTCCATCATACAAATAAATTAACTCTCCATTTGCAATCTGGATTTTTTTTGCTACATACAAATGAAATTTCACTCTTAAATTTTACTCTTACTTTTACTTAAATTTTAATTTTTACTGAAGTTTTAACATTTAAGTTACAAAACTACTTTTAGTAATAAAATAAAGTATTGAAAAGTAACTCTGAATTTTTTTAAATTTTTTCAAAGCCTATAACAGTAAAAAAAAAAAAACTTGGATTGAACAAAAAACCCAGACAGAAAGTGGAGAGAGTTAAAATATGATTTTATATGAAGAATTAAAAACAAAGGAATTCCCGATATCTTATCGATGATTTATCGCGTGCATCAACGCAATCGCGGCAACGGAATGAATCGCATTTTTCTTTCGTTATCGCATTTATTGCCGCATGTTTATTATTACCGCGTGTTTACATAAATCGCAGAGCCCGACGGACCCCGGAGAGCCTTTGAAGTTTCGGGGACCGCTGAATTTGCGGTAGGATCGCGAATTAACTCCGCCCGGGCGCCTCGGGGTGCCAAGCCGAGTGATCGTGCGTTGTCGAGCCGCGTGAGAGGAACTTATTGAGCGTGACCAACGATCGCCGCAGTCAGCTAGCCAGGTCCTCACGCACGCACGTACGCACTCACGCACTCACGCACACTCTCGTAATTACTCCGCCGCCGCCACCAATTAGCAACACGGGCTTAACGAAATAATCACGCTACACCAAATTGACGAAAGTCATATGTGAGATTGGTTCCGCCTGAAGAGAAATAAGAAAGAAACAAAATTGACATGGAAAATTTTCGAAATTGTTTCTATTAAAAAAAAGGATGTTTTCGCCGAAACCTTTCCTTTTAACCTTTAAATTTGGCCAATATTAATTATCTCGAAGGAGTGAACACACCTTTCAACGATATTCTTCAACAAAAAATCGGTTCGACAGATTATCTTGCATCTGTTCAAACATCGACGAAAGCTGAGCGAGCTAAGTTGGGAGCAAAGGAGAATCCACAAAATGCACAAGCGGCGAAAAGAGGCCGTAAGTCATCAAGAAAAGGCATTCCTATAATTCTTCGGTATACATTCTATAATGTATCATTCTCTCTCTCTCTCTCTCTCTCAGTATTATATAATATACCCTATTTTAATATTATTTTTTAATATTATGTCAATACAAAATAAATACAATTTTTTAATTTGAAATCATAATGTCTTTTTTCTTTAATTTAATGTAATATTTTACATTATTTACTATAGCGTAATCGTCATTTATTACAATGTAATACTTGAATACTTCATTAAATAATAACAGACTATTTTTAATATTATAAATCACATAGTGATGACGTGCGTTTCAAATCTAATTTGTACTGAATGCGGGTCTTATATTGTTCAAATACTGTGAACATACGCGAGAGGAGATAGGAGAGGGCACTGCTCTCTTCGAAATTTTGATTAAAAAAAAATCGAATTATGAAAATCATTTTTACGATGAAAAATTGAATATTTATTGCCCAATTCATGACTTACACTTATTCGTAAAAATGTCTGATGATCAAAGAAGACTTGCTTTTAAATATGTAAAGATTTTTTTACCCTTCTCTAACTGAAATTCTCGATAGTAGTATCATCTGCGTGTTGCTACATACATATTTTCTAGAAACATTTTTAAAGTGCCGACTAAAACAATTATCAAAGTTCGTTCGGAAACGTGTTGGTTGGTTTTATATTCGCGATACATGCGTCTTTTAATTAATGGATATATTTCGGGTCTCCCTCTTTTGAAAATGAGTCGTCTTAGAACTTTGTTATTCTTATCTGCATGACTCTATCGAGCTTGCCGATCTCTTTTATAAGTTCGGCGCCAATTAAGCAGAATTGCCGCCGATAAAGCCGACCGGTGTATGTCTTATGTGTACCGATAATAATTAGGCAAAACTCGCTTAACAGTCTGTCCGTTTTTACGGGAAGCACATATAAAAAGTTCAAAATTTGATGGGAAAAAGGCCAGTAAAATCCGGTAATGAATTGCCCGCGACGCGGTTTCGCGACTCGTAATTCAACACTTTCACTATCAGCAACATTTGCGCGAGTTCATATACAGAGTGACGTGCAAAAAAATTAATCGGGGATGTGAGTGAAGGAAGTGCTACGTCCTGTGTTTAAAAGCTCGTTAATGTACTTGTAACAATAAAGAGTACATTGAACGAAAATTAATTAAATAAAATTGTCTAATAATTCGCGAAACTAAAAAAAATCATCGAATTTGAGATTACAGAATCATCAAAAAGTTATCTTTGTTGTGTTTATCTTGGTTAAAATCAAATTATTGACTTTATAAATTATTTTATGCTGTTACTCAATATTCAATCTTGATTAGTATTATTTAACAAGCTAAATTATGCAATTCTAGAGTTTTCTTTTTGATAATAATTAAATAAAAATGATTTTTAATCCGACAGGTATCTAAAATAAATTCATTGTTAACGAAACTGTGTTCGCTCTTAATTGTCGAAACTTCTAATATTGGAAACTACAAATTACTTAAAAATATTTGTTTCGAATCTAATTTTGGAAGATCATTAAGGAAAAAAAAAATACAAACTTGAGAATACTATTGAATCGCGATTAGGATTAGCTTTATTCGCTTTAAGTCGAATATATTCGATCGACGATCTGTCAATCGCGTCGGCTGGATCGACGAACGTAATGTCAAAGAACTCAACGAACGCAATGTCGAAGAATTCGATGCGAACTTACTATGCGTGTCTGCTGTGACACGTATACAGATACACACACGCATACGCGACCCAGGCGACTCGCTTTCGTGAAACAACATCGTCGAGGTCATCGCGTGAATTCGGTTATTGCGATTAAATGTCTGGTACGCAGGAGCAATTAAATGCTCGAAGAAAAGAATGATATCGATGCAAATAAAGTTACAAACACCGAAAATTTGTTCGAACAAGTCTACCGTATTGAAATTACACATTGCATTAAATGGAAAAATATATTTTATATATTTTATTATAAGTAAAACTGTCCAGTCATACAATTACTCGTATTATATATTATTATATGTAATTATATATTATTATATGCATTATAATTATATGTATATAATTATATCACTTTTACTTGTTATCAGCTATAACAACGACACTATAACTTAAAAAACAAAGATTTTCAGAAAAGTTGAATGTTTTGAATCATTAAAATTTTGTAATATTAATTTTAAAATATCATTTTAATATAATTTTTTATTGTAATAAAATAAATGATAGACATTATTATTTCTATAGAATAATACATTAACTGTCTAATAGTAAGATCGAGGTTGAATTAGTGTTATCATCCGTCCTTTTTTTTTTAGGACATCCGGAAACGTGGAATTTCCTAAAAGATAATTATAATTTTAGGAAATTTTCTAAATATTCTGCTTTAAATCCTCCTGTGTTAGTTTAGTTGATAATAGATGTAGTAATCCTTAAGCTGTAAGAAATTGACCAATCACAACGAACGTGAGGAGAATAATAGACTACAATTGGTCAATTTCTTACATAATCTAATGAATAATTAAATGTGAAATTATTATGTTCTGATCAATTTGACTACTTACTCATATTAACCTACACACATTTTTATATGAGTTCGGAACAAACAAAAATATCTGGAATTTTTTACCTGTAAGTTCTATTTCGAAAATTTTGATATGGCAATCTTGATGTACGATCTATGATTTCGTCAGTCAAAGCATTTTTTTGTTTTACTGCAATTATTTATTTTAATAATTTCTGATGTATTTTTTCATCTATAAGTATAAATAAAAAAAAGTTTCATATTATTTTCTGTTTTTACACATTTTGCATTTTAATTAGATGAAAAATAAACAATAGACATAGTATTGGATTGAATACTACTTTTCCAGAACACGTTCTGTAAATTCACTTTACTATTGGAGAGTTAATTAAATGAGAAATCATGAATATATTACTTGCAATGTATATATAATAAAAGAATCAATATTCTTTCGATAACGATAAATTTTGATCACTGTTATCAAGTACGACTCACTGATGCCCATTTTCATCAATGTAGATTAACTTTAATCTTAGTTCGACTTGCTCTTCTATTCTTGGAACTAGAAAAAGATAAAGAAAAGTTGAGATTAAAGTTAATCTACATTGATAAAAAAGGCATAAGAGAAGCAGGTAACATATATATATATATATGTCTTTTTACACACACACACACACACACACACACACACACACACACACACACACACACACACACACACACAACTGTAATGATACACAGATAAAGCGATAGAGCTTTCAAAATCGGAAAATATGTAAGTAATGACGATGACCATCAACTTATCAAATTCCATCGCAAAGATGCTTTTTTCGATTGTTAAAGAAAACAATTCAGCCTTTGTGCTGAAAGAAAAAACGGGTGCATAGCGGTACGTGTTATCGGAGTGTAAGGTCCCGCCGTGCGATATACTCGATATCGTTTCGGCTCCGTTTTAAATTAGAGCAATGCGAAAGAACACAAAGCGACATCGAAGAAACGCAATCCGATCTGATTCGGTCCGAAAGCGGAGGAACAATCATTAGTATCATTACTATATCCGTTATCCGATAAAGAAAAAAATCGAACAAAAAACAATAAATAAAGGTAAAATTAAGAATATATAAGGTAGGTATAGTTTCTGTAAAAACTGATTGTAATTGGAAATTTATACTTTTCGTATAAAAATAAATATTATATAATGAAACAGTTCAATAAAGTTAATATTTAACAATATATGATTTTATAATTCAAAAATTTTTTCATATTATCTAAATTATTTAAAAAAAAAAACATTTATTTCTTATTATGAAATAATTTTTTATCCAATTTTTAAATCGCTGTCAAACTTTTTGTATTACTTCCAAATATAATATTTTTAATATAATATATTATTTTAAAAAAAATTTAATTTTTTCACAATTTTTCATTTCGTTAAAAAAATACATCTTTAATGCGACAGATTATTTCTTTTGCCTTTTTTGATAATCTATCTTGCAAAATCGGATTTTCTTATATAGTTTCTTGTTTTTATTTTCAGCAAGAACATTGTGCCACGTATATACATGTTATTGTTTTGGATTTGTCGTGTTAACTAATGCCTGTGTCTACGCATTGGAGATTGAGGTTTGCAAATTAAAATTCGATCAGGTATTTTTAATTTTAATCCATTTCGTTTTAATTGGCTGAATTATAATCCTCAATTCGCAATCCTCAGTCTCCAATATAATAGTGTGATACATGGACATAAGTCGATAGCTAACTTGTTTTATTCTATTCTCAAGAGTCGCGAAATCATTATCATGGAGTTGTCTAATCTTAATTTTCTAAAAGTGCACTTAATTCAGATGAGCCTAATTAAGCTAGACACAAATGACCCATGATAACTCGCAAACCATATGTGATATTGCAATATCGTTATCGTGCGAGAGAGAGAGAGAGAGAGAGAGAGAGAGAGAGAAAACGCGAATAAGACTACATCGTGTTTCCGAGTATTCAATATCTCGTTTAATGTATAAATACACGGAGGATTTTTTTGGAATCGCTGACTTTGGATCAGAAATTGATAACCGCATGCGATAGCAATATAGCATATAGGCACTCGATCGATCGGCTGCCGATTCTGGTTCTTTAATCGGTGAAAATTTAATATGAATGATGTCAATCGCAATGAATACAATTTCCTTATCAGCAGCTTTGGAAACGCACGGTGACGTAAGTCAAGAAGAGAGAGAGAGGGGGAGGGGCAGACTTATCGACGACGACTCGAATTTCCTGCACAATGACAGCGAAATGTCAAAAACGTCACATTTCTGTTACTGTCAATAAACGCAATACTACAGGAGAAAATGAATTTTCTTTTAAATTATATAAAAAAGTTGCAAAAAATAATTCGAGATAGAAAATAATTGATTATAAGTGAAAAATGTACCTGGGGTCCGTTATAAATTATAAAAACACAATAAATATATTTTACAAATATATTTTATAATGAAAATAAAAAAAAATTAATCTTTATATTATATCTTGAAATAACTTTTATGTCATTCTTTAATTAAATGGTAGTTCGAAGACTTTATTGAGAAAAATGTCTGGTTGGATAAATCAAATAATTCTAAGTATATCGACCAAAATTTCAGTTATATCAATTAAAATTCCAGTAATCAAAAAATTTAATCAGAAAATTCGAATTCATTCATTTTCAATTAGAATTGCCAATTAATTCAATCATTTTTTTCAACATTCGAATTTTCGAAGAATCTTGGTTTTATAATCCTGCTATGTTAAATACCCAAGGTTTCAAGAAATTTACGAGTAAATTTCTCATTTTTTACAATCTGAGACATTTAAATTTAGAAGCAGATAAATTTTGATGAATTGGTAATTCTTGACTTTACATATATCAAATTTAAATGTCTAAAATTTCACATGTAGAATACCGATAATGAAAGACTCGATTATGCGCAACATAAAGAATGTTGATTTTGCCTCGTCGCAAATCAACAAGCGGCACGAGTATATATGTATGTATATTCGAGAACACAATGCTGTCGTAACAAAAGAAATGCGGCAACAGGTTTTCAATCGTTACTGAAGCATTCGGTGGAACTGATCGTGCATCTATTGCAATATTATATCATGCGCCTTTAATCTTGATTAATTTCTGTCACGTCGAATAGCAATATACATTGAAAAAATTAGAAATTTTATATTGTATTTAAAAGTACTAAAAAAATTTGGCGGCAATTTAGAACTTCAAAAATTATTTCAATAAGAAACAAATGTTTTAAAAAATAATTAAAATAAAAAATTTTAATTTTTAAACTATAAAACTGTATTATTAAATTCTATTGCTATTTCAGCGTCAATATTATCTTAAACCCAATTCATTCGAAAAATGAAAAATCGAAATATCGATTCCGTAATATTATTTTGAGTAATTGAGATTAATGGATTTCGTAATACTTTAGAGTAATTGAGATTAATTTTTAATGACTTTTTATTATTTTAAAAGCTTATATATGACGTGAGGAAAAGTCGATAAATAAGAATCTAAATATGATGCTAACAAGGTTTTATGTCATGAACTCGCGTATATGTATATATTGATTCTTAATTATCACAGAACTTAGCTGACATTCAGTCCGGCGATTAGCATGCTTTAAATTGTTGGATTCATTTTTATCTTTTTATATATATTTTATATAATCTCAATTTAACTTATTTTTTATTTTTTCCTAGTTCTAAATTTTAAAAAACTAAAGAGTAAATTAAAGGTAGAGTTAAAATTAATCTACATTGATAGAAATCAGCTTATTTAATTCTCATATTACACACACACACACACACACAGAGTTGTTACAGAAAATAAATTTTTAAATTCCCTGACTTTTCCAGGTTTTTCAGATGAAAATGAATAAATTTTAACACATTTCAAGTCAAAAGTTGCAGGAAAGTTATCCTATATTAAAAGCAAAAAAGGCTTAATAGCATACTAAAATTTTGGGTTCAAATTCAAGCCAATAAAAAATAAATTAGGAAAAAAGAATGCAGTTATACGAAAAAAAGAGAATCAAATAAAAATATTGAATAAAATATAAATTTTAATTATTTTATTAAAATCGTTTAAAGTGTGCAAGTTTTGAACGTATTTCATTATAAACGTCAGATATAATATTAAAAAATTATAACAATTATCTGGAATAGGAGCAGTTTAAGGAAATTGTGAACAATTTCAAAATTCCAGACTTTTTTTTACATTTTCCTCTGACTTCTCCCAGTTTTCCTGGTTTTCCAGATCTGTGACAACCATAATATAAAATATAAATTGCATGGCGCAAAATACATATCATTTCATATAGATATATTCCCGTGACATATCGAGTCGCATCTCAGGAGAATAAATGTGAGAGAAATTTTACATTTTACGCGAGAGAACTTGATCTTTATCCGTCCCCGCAAAATATGTATATTTGGGATCCAAATCAATTCAATTACATTCTTCTTTAGAAGCATCAATCGGCCGCATCACCTTCGTTACGTTTTAAAATCGAGCAATAAAGTTCTATTGTCACGCGGCCGTGTCTAAGAATAAGATTCTCGGACGACAAGCCAAAACATTAAATCGAGATCTTTAACTCCACAGCGAACAATAAAAATCTTTTACTTTTCAGTGTGCATACATATATAATATCGAGAATAGCTCTTCTCACAATTTTATTTGTTATTGAACAAAAAGTATGAAAAACAGTAAAAAAAATGGAAAATAATCGATCGATTCGTCAGACTATAGGTCATCGATAAGTTTTATTTTTAGATCATTCTACTCTTTTCCTCTCTTTAATCGACAATTGTCAAAATACGTAATTGTTACGTGTCTCAAGGTCGATTTCTTTAACATTCAAATCAAATGTAATCGCGATTCGATTGTCTCGTTCGCGATTCTACTTTTCAAGAAGGCACATTCGCGAAAAACAAAGGCATGTGAAATATCGGGGACAGCTAGACGCGCATCCATCACGCGTCGCCTGGCATTTAATTATATCGCGACAAAGAATTGAAATAATAGAGAACAACCGCGAGCCACATGATCCGTTTCCACAATCCGATTGTTAAGGTGAAGTTAATCCTCAAGTAAAATACAGAAGTTACAATGACATAAGAGAACGTCATCATGACCTTAGCTACGTGAAACTTAATATTTAATACTTTTCAAATAGTCGAAACATTCAAAAGTTTTTTACATCAAAGAGAAACTTCTTTATTTTTTCAATTTTTTACAATAGAATGTCAAAACTATTCAAAATTCACTGCTGAATATATATAAAATATGATGATTCTACCTGTTTGAATTACTCAATATTATTAATTTTCCATCATATAGCAATAAGTTGCCATATTTTAAGAATTTATTTTAAGCTCAATTGTCACTTATAAATTCACTTATAAGTAATAAATAAAGTCATAGGAATCTTTCGATAAATTTCAGCTATTTTGCTCTCTCACTTTCACTCTCGTCTTTTATCTCGTTTACTTTTTTTGTCTTCATTAGATAAATTATCACATAGCTTATCCGAAGGTGAAACATATGGTATCATTCTGTATTCTACCTAGATATTGTATTCTGGATTACACACGATTTCTGTTAAATTGAAATTTGTTGTTCTCCGTTTCCTGTTATCTGTGTTTTTCAATTGTCTCAAGCCTAATCTGCAATGTGCTCTTTTTGTTTCTCGTTTCTTGCTTTTTACTTCTTACTTCTTGCCTTTCTGTTCTCTTATCCAGTTTTTTTCGTTTTCTATAGCTCGAAATAAGAAACAAGTGAAAAGAAACTCGATTGTTGATAAAACGATCGCAAAGAAAGAAAAAGCCATGACGTAAAAAGCAAGAAACGTGAAAGAAAACATTGTAAATTAGGTTTTAGGCTTAAGTCTCATTTAAAGATTATACATAATCAATCCTCAGTACTCCGATTCTGTAATTCTTAACAATAATTCAATATCGTTATGTTGTTTCACAGCTTTTTTAAAAGAACGAGTTCCTGAGATAAATTTTGAGTAAAAAATCTTAATATAAAAATATCGAGAGTATAATATACTTAATAATTTTAAAGATTATTTTAGCGATTCACTAGTTCACGGAGTTGACATTTCACACATTAAGATACGATGACAAGTAAGATAAAGATATCAGTAACTTTAAGATTATCATACAAATATGCAATGATATTTTTATTAAGAAATTGTTCTTACTTCTATATGAAATTTATTTGCAAGTACATTAGGTATGCATAATATTAAAACTATCAATTCAATAGTGAAGTATTACATGTGTCAAAATAAATTCATAATCATGTTCGTTTGCTTCATATGATAAACATTTTTGTAATAATAACAGTATATAAACTATTTTTTGCATAAAAATTAAATATTGATAAAGCAAGGGTTAAACATATCACATATCTATTTAACTGACAATATAACGATACCAACACTAATTAATAAACCTAAGGCATAATCGAGAAGTACAGTGAAATCTATTCCTCGTTTCTGTGCTTTTCGACTGTATCTCAGGCTTTATAGAACCAGAGTACCGGGTCGTTTCCCCGAGCCGGCTGTCCACGTTCCGCGGAACCGGCGTGGCAGTCGATCTCGACGGGCACTCGCGCGACGTAAGTACGAGAGAGAGAGAGAGAGAGAGAGAGGGATTCTTGTTCGCTTACCTCCAACATCCACTCGGCGACTATCTTGCGCATGAGCGGTGAGATGTCCCTCTGCACGCACTCAAAGTATGACCGGCTCGGCGCGTAGCGTTCTTCGGTCTGTAGGAGATTCTGCAGGACCCGGTCGTCGCCCAAGAGAGCAGGATCGGCGTACGCCCGGCACTCGGTCTCTGTAGTCTCGCAGCACAGAAGATCCATGACGGGCGAGAGAGATCGCACCAACTATTATATAGCTTCTCTCCGCTTCTCTCTCAGACTTCTTCCCACTGTATTGCTGTAGGGTTTCCTCGGGACACGTACCGGATGTGTTCCGTCCACGTGCTCCCTCCAAGAATCTCAGAGACTGACGGATTCCCGGATGAGAGAACGAGAGAGGAAGAGAAAAAGGGAGAGGGAGAGAGAGAGAGAGAGAGAGAGAAAGAGACAGAAGGGGGACACTCAACACCTTTTTCACAGCGAAACGAGGCAGAGACGGACTGATCACTCACCTCGCGACGAGTCGCGAAACGTCGATGACGACTGCGCACAACAAGCGTGAATTGTATGCGAGCGTGTTTGTGTGCACGGGCCAAAGTCGCAACTGCGACGATTATGTGAGCGAGCGAGCGAAAGAGAGAAAGAGGCGTGTTCGTTCGTTCGTTCGTTCGTTCGATTAGTTTCTCACGTACTTGGACATTTTCTTCACCTTTCCGGAAAGATACTTTCTCTTTCTCTTTCTTTCTTGATCGATGAAGAATCGTGGATGTTCTTCTTTTCTCCTCTTCGATATTTGTTTTCCACACGTATTATTCCGCAAATCAAAGCACAAAAAGCGTAATAAATAATACGTTTGCGAAGACGCGCGCGCGCTCGGAGGTTCCTTAATAAATAAGCGTAGTGTTTTTTTTTTCCGGCCGGTGCCACTTGTAAGTAATCTTGTCGCACGATTCGCGTTTGTCGAAGTTCGCGGAGCGACTAGTACGTTTCGTTTCCCGAGGGAATCATGAGAAAAGAAGGAGAGAGAGAGGGAGGGAGAGAGAGAGAGGTGGGCGCTTCGATCGGCGTAGGAGAGAAACGGTGATGTTCTTGTTTTTCGTTCTGTTCTTTTTACAGACCGACGCGCGAGGAACAAACGGTTTCCCTCTTTCGGAGTGCCGCCGAGCCCAAGTCGTCGGTCCGTTCGCGTACGATTTAAATGTCCTGCGAGATACGAGGAGCGCGAGAATCCCTCTCCACTTTCTCACGATCCGACACTGGTGACTTATCAGGTCAGAATGCCGGCGAGTCTAGTTGCACAGCTGCCCTGTAGGGCCGTAGCCGACGATTTCTCCCCACTCGCGCGGCGCCACTGATCACGTGACCTGGCAGCCCCCCCACCAGCGCGGCGCCAGCGTGTCACATGGAACGTAACCGGTAACCGTTCCCCACCACATTTAGGCCGCCGTCGCGTCGGTGCGGACGATGGCCGTGGCCGGTGGCGCCGGTTTAGTCGAGAAAGAGCGATACAGCGGGGAGGATTGGAGGTCTGCATCGTGTAAAGTAGCCCCTCATGTTCGACACCTAAAAGCTTCGACTACACATGCCGAAATTGTATCCGTTTATACGTGGCGTTTCAAATATACGTAATAATGGTCTACTAGAAACTTTCCATTTTATTCGTAAATACATTACACGTATTGTTTTATTGGAGATTGTAATAATAACAGTAGACATTTGTTTATTTTAATATTTAATATGTTAAGTTTGGTTTCAAATAAAATAAAATATTATTAAAATATATCGAATAAAATAAAATAGTATTAAAGTTATACAATAAAAATTGTATGAAACTTAGAGAGGAAAATACGAAAAAAAAGGATATGTGAAAGTGAAAGTAAAGATCAAATCTGAAGTAATAGAAACAATAAAAATTTTTTAGTTGAAGGAGAAGAAGTGTCGTAAAAAGACAGTTTGTCAGGATGCTCCACGTGTTCTTAGAATACAGCAACCTGTTGCTAACGGTGGCAAACCAGTAGTATTCGGTAATCCAAATCATAAAATTATCTCATATCTTTACTATATTACTCATATATATTACTCATATCTTTTATAGAGTTTTTAATTACACAGCTGTGTGTAATACTTTTGATATTTTTTCATAAAAAATCGAACAAGCAAAGAAATTTTTCTTTGTATTAACAGTTCCTTTTTGTAAAAACATCTTGACTATTTTTCAAGCATTTAAAAAATACTAATATCAAGTGTTTCACGTATAGCTATTTTAGGAAATTGTGGAACTGTTTATGTCTCCTGAAAGTCTACACATGTTAGAATTTTCATAATCGATTTTTAATTATTAGGTGTTGGAATTAATTCGTAGCGTTTTTAAATGAAAGAATGTTATTTATTTCACATGAGCATTAAAAAATACATTAATGAAAGTACTTCCCATCAATTTAAAAACGCTACGAATTAATTCCAACACCTAATAATTCGCGCGAATCGGGCAACATTAGCTCCAGCATAGAAATATTCACAAAGTTACGCGTTTTCTTCGTGAGAAAGTTAAATATCGTATTTTTGAACACTCTCGCTCGGTTCTATCGGCCTTGGGCCCCGTTTACACGGCCCAACACTGAACGAACGAAGCAGCTCGGTCGACTTCGGTCCCATTCGCTTTCGTTCGTTCATCCGAGACATTGGAACTTCTCCACGTTTTGCTCTTCGCTGAGTCTCTCTTTGAGCTCGGCGAATTTGCTTCTCGTTGTTGTCGTTCTATCATGAGAACCCGAATTATCAAGGACAAAACTATCTAAAGATCTCTATAGAAAGCTTATAATAAAATGTTTTTTCTAAAATCGAGGAAACGACATGATGTGACGATATCTAAGTATAATATATTTTTTAGATTAGGACGACGTTGTGACTTATTAGGTCTGTTTTTATAGCTAAACTGGTATACACTTTTTATATTTAAAGTGAAATACATTGTTAAATTTGTAATGTTAAACTATCTAATTTAAACCATTTTTAGTCATTTCTGCACTGAGAAAAATGTCTAGTTGTAACAAGAAGTATAAGCAGAAGAAATTATGATCACATGAATCAAAATTTTGATTATTGTGATTGGTTATCTCAATTAGAATTTGATAGATTTAACTATAAGTGTCTGATTTATATCTTTTTTGGTTGAATCTACCAAAAGTCCGATTTAATACAACAAAACTTTTTTTAGTGTATAGATTGCCACTGTTCCTACATTCAATATATCGTTAATTTAACTTTAAAACAATGAAATTATTGAGGTGATTAAAAATTGAACTCAAGAAATGTATTAATTTGACATTCAAATTTATTGTACGTTAGCTTTCGTTTTCTTTCGAAAGAAAAATTTGCCTAATAAGTAAAATTCTTTTCTCTTCGAGTTACTAACATAGAGAAGCTTCGAAGCGGATTGTTTAGACATTCTTGTCAGATTTTATAAATAATGAAAAAGGAAAAAAAGAGAAAAAAAGGAGAAAGAGTAAAAAGATAAAAAAATATGATGTTTAAAAAAATATATGTATCTACTTTTAATAAATTTAAAGTTTATTTTTTTTTTAAGTAAAATGACTGAGTTTAACTTTTTTCATGACTTAGTTCTTAACATATATCCCGTAATTTTAATATTTATGATATCATAAATTTGATAATTTTTCTTGTAATTGATTACAAATATGATACATCAATATTATTATCAAGAAGCGATAGAATTCGAAATATTTAATGAATCTGGCTGGAAGAACAACTTATACGTCATTTTTTACACGTATCGAGCATAAACCTTATTAAAATTCCTTAAACTCCTATTTTTACGTTATTAGCTGATTTTAGAGATTCTTTAAACGTACGTGAGTACGTGGAAAAATGAGGATCGCTTCCGGCGAATAATTTGAAGTGATCGACTGTGAGAGAAGCGAGAACGAAGGTAGAAGAACAGACAGTGAAGGGGTCAGTGGGAATAGAGCCATGTAGGAGATAAAATGTCCTTGGTGCACGAAACCTCCGTGTGGAGTTTCGCCTCGTTTACGCGTACTACGCTTTTACTACACAATGCGTACGCGACACGATGCGTAGTTACGGGACTACAGTTGGTTGCGACTCCCCGTGACCGGATGTGGCGTGCGTATAAGGGTACTACGTGCATATGATGAACGACGCTTCGCAAGTGCATCGTATGCACGATCGCAGACTGTGATCAAGATGTTGGTAATTACCGCGAGGTGCATAAACTTTCCTGAAAAGTAATAAGTCGAAGACGAACTTATATATGTACGTATATTTTTCATTCCGTTACTTTTGACCGCACTAATTAAATAGAAAATTGGATTCCGGTGAAATATTAGTTTTCATACATAATGCTTATATATATAGTGAACAAAAGATGTCATGGACACAAGGCACAATAATAGATACTTTTTGAGCTAATAATCAAAGATGTATTTGTGAACACAAATTTTATACCATAGTTTAAAATTATTGAGCTTTGTCTACAACATCTTTTCTTCATTATATTATAAACATTACATGTGAAAACTAACCCATTTCACCGGGATCGAATTTTTTGTATAAATAATGAGAGATCCTTTTCTTGTGTAACTTATCTAAGAGAAACGATTCACGATAGCGATTCGATATGATTTGATATTGATTTATAATTTATAGTTTTTTAATCCATTTTTAATATTTTAACATATTCCTAGTAAACATCAATTAAAAGTAATATCAGTGTTATAATTTCACACTCAACAATGTTAACACATATGTTACATAATACAGTTACATTGTTGAGTGCAAAATTATAACCATATGTTATTTTTAGTTTACTGAATTTCTTTACTTGTTACAAAAATTTGTTATCGAAATTAATTGTTTTCAATTTTAAAATTGGTCATATGTGAGTTCTGACGTTTCTATTTGTTTGTTTTGTTCAACGTAATACATTAATTGTGAGAAAGTAATGTAGAACAAAACACATATATAAAGCATAGAGATAAATTAAATTTTACACAACAGGAAGTTACGCCTAAATTCAGAATGTTGCGACTATATCTATATACATATACATATAATAGTAGATAAGATAATGCCCGAAGAGAATCAAATGACACAGTTGGATATTGAATACAAATCAAATAAAATATTATTTACATACGTTCATTATGTATCAGCAACAATTGATCGATTCGAAAATTTCTGCGGAACGGAACTGTTGCAGAAATCTGTCGGCAGATCGTAAAACTTCACTGAATACACCGAAGTCGGATGTCTCGAATTGATGGTAACGCATTACTTTTGCTGTTCAACGGGATTCCTATGGTGCTCGTACCTGTTTCGTACAAAAGTTCGAACTGGTATACTATACCAGCAATGACATTGGCATAGCGGTTAGCCTCGAACGAACTGAATGAGTATATATGTCGCCTTCAAAACTACCTACCGCATGCCAGCAAGAAAAAGTAGAAATTTTCTATTGTCACAAATTTCATAAATCTCTTTAATTTTCAGCCATATAGAATTTTATATCTTTTGTTAGCAATCTATAATAGATACTTTTGTATATCCAAATTTGAACAGATTTCTATATCAGACTATTTCTATTTCAGACTATACAATAATCCGAAAAAAAT
Organism: Acromyrmex echinatior; assembly: GCF_000204515.1. The sequence continues at coordinate 69,601 of NW_011627316.1, read as the reverse complement.
TCTTGCATACCTATTTGTAAAACAATTTTAAGTAATAATAAGTTTAATAATAAGTTTTTATTATTATAAAATTCGAATTTGGTTTATTTTTTTCAGATTTAAAGGATCCTGTACTAATTATATGGAAGATTGAGTTCCAGTGCAATGAGTTCGCTTTTAAGTAGTTTAATTATAATATGATAAACAAAAGATATAATAGATACAAGGCTTAATAATAGATAGCTTTTGAACTATGCTATTATTAGTTTAAAAGTGTTCACAGAGTACCTTCGATTTTTGATGTCAGACAAAAATTATTCATTATTGAGTTTTGCATCTATTACATTATAAGCTACATAAAAACTCATTTCACGGTGACCAAATTTTCCATATAATTAGTGGGAGGTCTTTTATTTACCAGAATTTAAATCAAAATGTCGATTTTCAAACTTCCAACTTGAAAGATTTTTATCGAAAACAAATATAATTTGTAAAAAGTTCGTGATTTCCAATTAACTTTATTTTACTTTTGTATTGTTCATTTTCAGAGGTGGGCATTTAATCAATCTTAATTCCAATAATCGCATCTATTATATATGCGAGTGTTGTGAACATTCCATTTATATTCCATTGATCATAACCGACATTTGACATTGAAATAGAAGGTCAATGTGCAAGGACCAAACTCGCTTTATCAAATGATGCAGGAAAGCCTCGGCTAACTTTCTGGCTTTCCTGTAGCAGCTTGATAACTTGTCATGAATCAGTCAAATCATGAATGAATATAATTTCAACGTTTTAATAAACTAATATACGTTCATAAAAGTAACATTTAATCTGTGCTGTTCAAATCTTTTTAGAAATAAAACTTTTTAGTGAAATTAATTGAGATATTTATGTATCATCAATTACTTGAAATTATTTTAATAAAGAAGTAAATAACGAAACTTACTCAAAGAGAATATAATAAAATTTAATTGTAAAAATGAAGTATACGTATATAGAAGAGTTAATTAATTCTCGTAGTAATTGAGACTTCAATCTTCGCGGAGTTATTTTCTCAGCAGCTATGTAACTAAATATCTGATGCGAATACAATCTGATTCTGGCATCAATCAATGAGCCACTATTCACCCGGAGTAGTAAATAACTCGTCTTGTCAAAAAAAGTGGAATTGCCTAACTCGTGCGCCAGACATTCGATTACATAATCATTTAATTTTTCGCCATGATATCTCGCTATCACCAGCCGCCTTCGCGCACTTTGATTCATTGCAAATAATTCCTATCGAATCGGATCAAGGACTCCGTTTTAACCTTTAAAGTAGGTAGATTATTTAGTAGGTGGAGTATTTAGAATGCTTAAAAAATTTAATTTAATAATTATATTTTTACTACAGTATATATTATGTTATAGTTAAATTTATATTAGTTACACTCTTATAAGATAGAGGAATGTAGGAATAACAAATTTTAAGACTTCTACGCGAATCTCTCCGAGCAATACTTTTCTTTTCTTTTTTCACAAAACAAGGTTTTAAAAAAAATTATACCTGGAGTGGCTGTGGCTGTGGCTGTGTTCCAAAATTTACTATCACTACTGAAAATCTATAATTTACGTCACGTACTCTATAAATTTTCAATACTGATAGTAAATTTTGAGACAGGCCTTGTACCTGCCTATTTAAAAGTTTAATCGACAATTTTCTACGCTACGTTTAAATTTTATCGTTTCATTTATCAAGAGTTTTAGATTTTAAAATTACTTTTGTATACATTATGCTCTTTAAAGAATTAGAAAACCATGTAGTTGAAAACTTTACGAGCATTACAGGATAATAACACTTCTAATTACATAAGTGTGTTCTAGAAAAAGTAAGGTGATTTAAAAGGATTTAAATAACATGAAAACGATACAAAAACGTAATCTCGAATTCTAGGACATCGCAGAATTCTAGGATCTCGTAGACGAAACGTTTGAAATTTGCTATCCATATTTTTACGACGATTTCGCGCAACAGGTAATCGCGCTTGTACGAAGAGTGCGCACGTGGTCGCGAGACGTGTCCCGTGCGAGATTTATACTGCTAGAATGAGAAACCCGTCGACGCGCGAACGTACTCGCCTTCGGGCGGTTTAAATGGCCGCAAGACAGCCTCGCGTCGTACTCTCTCCAGCTATTTAATTTCACTAGAGCATGAATGTTCCGGCCGGTGCTTACCCACCTTTTACGATACGCCTGACGAGCCGTCCTACTCTTCTTCTTCTTCTCCTGCCGCTTCGCGTCGTCGTTCTTCTTCTACCTACCGAACGAGGGAAGTCTCGTTCTGCCTGCGTGAGCCTATACACCGTGTACGGACTAAATCGATAACGAACGACGGGGCGCACTTTCTAAAGAAGCGAAATCGTTCGTCGTTAGGCATAAACAAGATACATAGCAGAGCTAGCGTGCAAAAAAAAGCTTAATTAAAGGTAATGAGAATCAAATTCGCAGAAATTCAATTAGAGGGCTCGCGAGTAAGATAATTCGTCCAATTTCCACACGGGACAATCTGGAACTCTCGTCACGTCTAATTTAAACTTCTACGTGTGATGCTCATTATGCTGATTCTCCTTAACAATAAATCTAATCTCTAACTATTGTAAAGTCATTTGGTATTATCGGCGTCGTTCAATAAATTCACCTTGCATTTGTATACAAGTGGACAGTAAAGTCTTCGTATTTTCTTCAAAGTGGATTATTATTATGGAAGAATTTTATTAAGAATTTTAATAATAATATGTAATATAGGATAAAAAATAAGATAAAAAATTAATTTCGCAGAGATAAAGGGAAAGATGCCAGATAAATTAAAATCTGGATATTTATAGTTGTTGCGTCTTTATTCCGAATACTTATTCGAAATTCAATCATCACAAGAATTTGAGTATCAGAGAAAATGTGCAATTGAAGGCGTCTTTCGCGACAGCACACCCGGTATTATTCTCAATAGGTTTCGATAGTGCGAACACGTTCGACGGTGGTAGAAGCACGATGTCTTTTCGAAGGGCACAAATCATTGTATCTCTCGACATTGCGACATTTAATACTCGTCGCGAGAGAGAGAGAGAGAGAGAGAGAGAGAGAGAGAGAGAGAGAGAAAGAGAACATGAGAGAGAAAATACACAAACTTGTAACGCTATGCCCGACAGATATATGGCGGCGTATACCGATATTAATTAATTATCATTTCTGTGAATGCAACTGGAGCGTACCGTTTGCATCGCCTGGCACATTCTTTGATATTAGTTTTACTAATAATCTGCATGAATAATTCACATGCTGTTTCAGTTCATTCATTTTATCAGCGCGTGAAACACTCGTGAATGCTTCAGGCTTGATAGAATATAAATTACTTTATTGCACAAACATTAATGAATTCAAGAATATAATTAAGATATATTTATAATGAAACGAATCGAAGTTATACTAACAATTCCTGAGAGAAAGTTTCCTATTTTCTACTTTTGACTGTTTTTATTTGAGTAATATATTTCTCTCTATTTTTATAAAAAAAAACAGGTGAAAAAAGCATGGCTAAGTGTACTTGAGCAGTAATAATAAAACGGTTTACAACAGTAAAAATAAAAAATAAAATAATTAGAAAAAATTTTAATCATTTATTAAATCATTTATTAATTTTTATCATTTATTAAAATGATTAAAATAATTAGGTAAATAAAAATAAAGTAGTACAAATGTGACTTATTTTTTTAATGTAAATGATCGTTGAAAATTTGAAGTATTGATATGTCTGTTAATATCGCGATTACCGATATTAACTTCTGCTGTAATTGAACCGTTGAAATTAAGTCTTTGATTTCATTAAATTATTGGATGGCACGTGCATTATGAACACACATCACATGTGAATATTATGTCACGGCTAAAGAAGTTATTCGAGCGAATATTAATAATCTCTGATTCTTGAAGTCTGTCGCGCAATCCTTATCGCGAAATACATATAATTAGTTTAGTATCTGACAGCGGCGCCTTCGAGACGAGCTTCGTGCCGACAAGTATCTTCGCGTGAAGTCATGTCTGTAGGTCATAATTGCTTGTAATTCATGCGTTCGCACGTAAGACATTTCTGAATAAGCAATTTTTTTCTTAATTAATATTTCTCAATGATAATAATAATATTGATAAAATTTTAATTAATAAAAGATTATAAGAAACTAATTTATAGCAACTTTGAACATAAAAAAATTATCTGTATACACACATACATATGGAAAAATATTATTCTGTTGCTATATAAAGTGATTACTCAATTAATTTTTTTCCTTTCAACGATTGTTTACTTAAGTAAAGAATATTTTTTAATAATAATTATAAAATGTAAAAAAATAATTTAAAAATTTTGAAAAAATTCATTATTGTGTATTCAAAATAATTTCTTTTCTTTTGAGGAATGTTATGAAGTTAATCCAAGATTTAATAAACAAATATAATTTTAATATAATTTAAATATAATTTAATAATCTTAATTGAAGCATTAAACTTATTAGAATTCAAAATATATTTTAAATATATTTTGATGCTTATGATAAACTTATTGATTTATGGTTATATGTACTTATAAAATACAACACGTAATTATATACGGTATAAAAAACATTTAATTAGATCGGTTCAGATTAATACTTTCGTTATTGCAAGCGATTGTAATCGCTTGCCACAAAATGATCTTCATGTATTATGGACTATGAGCGACTGTAATCGTTCTATGCACAGCGTATACATTTATAAGACAATATAAGATAATAAGTAATATATATAATACAATATACATCTTACTGGTATCACAACATTTGAAAAGACTTGTTCATTCCTAATAATCTTTTCTTATCATGAAGAATAACAATATATTAGACAGTCATGTATAATTATACGTGTAATCTCTTTGAAGTACGAGCGTGACTCGTATAATCATATCGCATAATGCGTTTCGCAGTAAAGACGGTCGTAACGAAAGGGTTAAATATTAAAGCATCATGAAAAAAATCATTCAATACAATTCTTTCTAAAGGAGGATTGAATAAAATAAATGTTATGAAAAAGAATAGAAAAAATGTTGGTGTATTTTATATAAGATGCACTGAATCATGCATATAAAACTAGACTCAATCATTAAACATCGAATATTACCTAATCGTATAATTCTACTCTGTGATCATGATGGAATTGCAAGGATAATTTTTTATGAACAACAATGTGGTCGCAGTTAATCTTTAAACGCGAACTCAGGCGATGACACTATCACAGTGATAAAACTTACTTTTGCGCATATGATTGCAACTGTTTCGTCTTTTAAAGCTACTTGAAGTATGTAAAGTATTGGTATATGTTTATGTAATGAACTCGACATGCAGTATGATAGCGAAAACTATTAATAGATAAACTAGTAAAGTTGTTCGTAAATGAACTGTGCATAAATTTTGAACGTGATTGAATAAATTCTTGATTCTGGATTTTATTAACAAAAAAAAAAGGAAACCTCATATTAGTTCCTTAGAAGTCTTGTACAGTCGAATCTGTACAATTCTTTTTCTAAAAATGAAAAAGTAATCTAAATTTTCAATAAATTCAAAATAAAAGTGAAAGAGGTTAATGGCAGTGGAAGTAATAATTATTGTAATTAGGGCCCAAATGATTTTAAATGAATATAGGATATAGTAGGGAAATTGCGAACATGGGGTAAAAAATGCAAACAATACTGCAGTATATTAGTAAAGATCTTTCATTTTTCGTATCCAGTGCTAGCCCGATAATATAATTTAGTGCTGCATTATATAACACATAATTATAAAATGCACATGCCATTTAAGATAAATACCATGTTTTAAACGTTTTTGATAATTTTGATGTAAAAGAAAATGAGGAAATTGCGAATATCTAATGGAAAAGTTAAATATAGTCAACAATTATTCATCAATTAGAAATTTTTATTCAAAGGATATTTATTTTTCAAATTACAATAACTAATATTTATATATTATTAATATTAATTTAAGCTATAATTTTAAACATAAAATAAAATCGATTTGACATTGCCTTGCATGGTGGCGGATAATTCCAAATAGCAAGGGTTTTGTTTTTTATTTAAAATTATAGTTTGTTATTGAATGTTAATTATTGTCGTTTAAAGCTAAACAATTAGAGTATCTTTTAAACCAATTTCCATTAATTGAAATAATTATCGGCTTTATTTAACTTTTCCTTTAAATGTTCTCAATTCCTCTACTCTCCCCTAATCTTATTGCACATATAAAGAACGATTTTGTTGAAGTTAAAAATTTAGATAAATACAGATCTGAAATAATTTTTAATTTACTAAAATATCAAAATTTTTTGTAGCATTGCTCATTATGCTAGAATTTTCTATTTCAGCGGTCCAATAAAATTGTTTTTAAAATTGCATCTATCTTAATCTATCTTAATATTGTATATCTTAATTTTTATTATCAATACTTCAAAAAATTCGTTCTTTTTATGCATGATTAGACCATTACACGAATATCTTTTTTCTAAAACTGAATAATTTTTTAAGGAAATCAACATTTTTTTGAAGTCCTAAATACTATTTAGAGAACGGACTCAGGGTTATGGATGCAATACAACTGAAGCATACCGTACTGAAAGCCAAAACGTTAACCTCAGCCTAGTCTCCCTCCGATAATGTCTTGATAAAGAAAAGAAATGAACGTTGACAAGTCCTCGAGAAATGACGTCATTATCAACATGTAGCCTCTGACCTCGTGCATACTCGTTTCCGTTCGTTCAAGACCTATTTCCAGTTTGTTATTGGTTGCAACGCGTTGGCGATGATCGTAACGCTGTTGCACATATTATCAGCGATACCTTCCTAACATGGGTTTATTATACAAATATCAGCTGATATTACAATCTTAGAGGAATTTATGGAGCACAAAAAGCGATGGAGATCAGCGTAATAAACGTGCTGCAAGCATCGACGTAATTATGGGAGAGAAAATTGCCGCGGGGGAACGAAGCTACAAGGAATTTATTAGTCTACAATAAATTGATCTTCAATAAAAATGTATTAAACGATGTATTAAGTCTTTCTTTCGTATATTAACGTTTTTTTGAAATTCTTTAGCGAATTATCCTTATTGCGTAACAAAAGTTGCGGCAATCGCACATCGCTGAACGTTATTTCATGCACAATAATAAGAATTCTCACACCTGCTGAATATAGCGCACCACCAGAGTCTATAAAGACGATTTTACGACGGTGGCTGGCAGAAAAACTGGAGATACTATTACGGCGGTTGTATTAACGCGACAGTCGTAAAGTGTCCGTACGCGCGCGTGTAATTAGCGATAAGTTCTGAAGCTCTACTATATCTATGTGGACGACTATTAATTGCCGGTATGAATGAGCGCAGGGATGGCGATGGCAGTTAAGGCCGTGAGGAGGCCCTGGATCAATTCGACAAATCAACGTTCCACGACACCCTCGCTTCATTCGTTAAGATTAAGACCGTCGTCGAGCGGCAGCAAAGTGAAGTGCCGCCTCAGCCTAATTAGTGTTTAACTAACGAAATAATCTTTTTCTCCTTTTTTTCAATTGGCCCCCAGTAGACGCCCCACGAGCACGCATAATGCCTCCTCGGCACTCATGAATCCTAGTCACGCACCAGACATTACCCGTGCGTTACTCGCGAATTGAAATTTTTATCTCGTACAAAATCCCCGTCTTTTCATGCCATTTTTGGGTAGAAGAAGTTACTCAACGATTGTATTATATATTTTAGACAAGGTTTTGTTCCAAAAGTGCTAGAAATAAATAGACTCGTCCCAAGCAGAACAATAAGTCATCATGATATCAAAATGATGTCAAAATGATTCTAAAATGATCATTAAAAATCATTTTTCAATCATTTCTGATTCATTTTGATGTCATTTTGATGTTATCGTGACTTGCTGTTCTTTTTGGGGTTCTCTTTCTTTTCTTTTTTTCTTTGAGCTACGTGGCACTTCTCTTCCATTAGAGCATTACAGATTTAATGTTATTCTCGAGGGATTTCTTCCAATTAATTGTTAAAGGTGCATGTTTACCTGGAAATATCCCCTCCAAGGTATTCACCTGTGTCCAATATAGGTTCTCGTGCAGATAGGTGGAGCCGTATTATTAGTCGGTATAAGACGGGTGGTGGGATGGATGTATAAGACAGGAATCGCTTAGAATTGGATCGTGTGATGGAGATGAAGAATCCACGGATGATTAGTCCGAATCCCCGATGTTTTTTCGGTCTGTTTGGTTCGCCGTGGCGCTTCGCCGACTTTGGTCTGCGGAATTTGGAATGTAGGGTCGTGTAAGCCTTGTGTGGGAAATACGATCGCCGGATGAAATATTACGGAAATTAGTGTTACATGCAAAATCATCGTGCCGAACTTTTAACATAAAAATTGTACAATTAATTCGCGAAATTAACGTATCCGCTAGAAAAGAAAATCATTTCTAAATAAATAATTATTAGAATAGAATAAATTTAAAATTAGTATCTTATCACTTCGTCGATGAAGACTAATATATTAATACTTCAATCTGCAGCAACAAATCCACACCCACGCATATAAAACGCTTTTTATTTATGGAAAAATTATAATTTTTATATTATAAAATATATAAACATATAAAAATTTTATTATAAAATATTCAGAAATTTTTATAAAAAATCATTATAGAAAATTATACACACAAATATAACAAATATAACTAATTAATGTAATAATTTTATGAAATATAAATAATAAAACATAACTAAATAATTAACATTATGTTCGTATAAAGCATAAAATTTTACACGTTCCGTTGGCAAAGTATTAATTAACAAATTGATAGAGAGATATTCGCTAACAGTATACATCGTTGTATAATTAAATTAAAATATTATACAAAATATATATCAAAAATATCATACGAATGAATTACGTACAATTTGTCGCTTCGTAATGTATCTGTAGCAATTTAATTCTATCGATCACTCAGCGAGATCGGCATATTCTCGATCTCAAAGTGTAATATCCAAACTGCTATATCGGATATCGTGCGCCGAGGCCACTCATTTGCAATCGATCTCCTTCTTGCACTTAATAGAGTTTGCGAAATTATCGCCGATGAAAGTTTCGCATCGGTTAACCCTTGACACGAAGAAGCAGGTAGATTTAAGAGGAATCCAGTAAAGTGCGTGTCTTACGAATAAAGAAGAATTTGCTCTTGCATATTCTTCGAAGCATGAACAATCATATGAAAAAATAAAATTAGGAGAAATAAAAGAGAAAAAAATTCTAATATTTCCAATAAATAATAATTTACGTTAATATTTGTAACAATATTAAATAATTGTTGTACATTATTAAAATTTTTGAATGGTGAATATATTTATTATTTTCTCTCTCTCTCTCTCTCTCTCTCTCTCTCTCTCTCTCTCTCTTATGATAGAATTTAAATAATTAGTTTTAATAAGCGATTATTAATTTAGGATAACTTTTTAAATATTAATTTAAGATATATATTACTTAAGATATTAATTTCCATGTTTCTCGACACTTAATATTTTTAATTTTAGTATTTAAAAAATTAATTAACTTTAAAAATTAAATTAATCAATTAATAATCAGCATTTCATTTATTACGTAATAGCCACACTGTATAATATGACGCGGATAAAACTTATTCTAAAAATAAATAATAAATTAAAAATAAAAACTAAATAAAAATTACGCAAAAAATATTTTAGAAGAAATTTCGTTGAATTCAAATTTGATATCTTCTCGGTGTAAAAAAAGAATTGAACGATGTTACTTGTTTAATTTTAGCGATCAGCGGTCGCTTTCGTGTCAAGTCAGATCACGAATAACATAATGAAACAAGTAAAACGAGTTCGCGCAACAAACCGGGCAAACGTTTAACTTGAGGACACGCTCACACGAGTTCCCTCATTTCAAGTTGCTCGGTTTGCTGGAAGGATCGTTGAACGTCCGTTAAGGGAAGAGTCACATTCCTTTTCACGGACGCCGTCGATTTGTATTCGTGCGCAAGTTCACCTCTCAAACTTGAGAACGACCTATGTTGAGAACAATCTATCTATCTATCAGAAGAACGATCTACCGAAAATCTAATGAACCTCATCTATTTCTTCAAAATCGATTTCTATGGAATCGATTCATTCATCAATTTAAAGATTTAAAGTCTTTCATACAAATATTGTTTTTACACACGTACCTTCAACTGCTGGTTAAACGAAGAAATGAATGACAATGAATGACAATGAACTTTCAATTCATAAATGTCAAAATAGATAATAAATTTCTTCAAGACGAATACACGCTATTGACTAAGGAAATTCCTTAGTTTTCAGATATTTGAACGAAGGTATACAAAAAATTGAAGATGCATTCACTAAAATTGTACGGAAGAAGAGTTTTTTCCGTATAGTAATAAATAAATTTTTTTCTATACTTCGTCGCTCTACTTCGTGTTCATTGTTACATGAGAAGCTTTGTGTATCGCGCAGGTCAAATTCGACCTGCTGACCGTTCTGAAGTGGGCGTGCATCGAATTTCAAGAAATCCGCCACACACGCCCGCTCTCGCAGTACGATTTATAGACGTTCCTATAACTACGCCTACGTACGATGATCCTTCCCGATTGCATAAGTGACTAGGAGGTCAGTGTCGCGTCTGGTTGAAAGCATCTCAATGTGGCGCCAGCCTCTCGGAACGACTGTATTGTACAAACCGCGCCGTCGTCTACGCGCATAGCGCGCTTAAAGAACGAGACGGAGGGATATGTTATTTCTGTTTGAGACTATGTCGCACGGTGGCTTCGCTCACGCCGTAAGAAAGAACCGGAAGTAGAGTGGCTTGAACTCCGCCCATACTGCCGAGTTCAAATGTTACGCGATATATTGTCTCGTTGTCTCGATACCCCTCCGTAGAACTATGTCTTCGATATGTCTTTCTATGTGCCTGTTCGTTACATTGTGACAATCTTTTTATTCGGTATTACGTATTCGTGATTTTTATAAAATGATAATTCCATTCGCCGTGTTTAATTTAGCTTCAATTTTTTTTTCTAAACATTAAATACAAAATAAAATACAAAAAAAAATATAATACAAAACTTTAAGTTAATTGACGAAGTCTGTGACGTGATTCTACGTCTGGTTATTTTTTTAAATTCTGCAATTCAAATAACAAGGGGACCAGAAGTAGAAACACGCTTTTGAAATGCAAATGTTTTGTTGTAAAAGATAATGCTTCGTGCTCATGTTAAGAATTCCAAATTCTAGTCTCAGAAGTTTAAACACCTCTCAGTTTTTTAAAAATAAATAAATGAATATAAAAATTTGTTATAAAAAATATTTAATGTGATTAACTATTTAGCAAGATACTAAATCTCTAAATAACAGAAGAAAAGAAATATGTAATGTTTTAGAAACAATCAGTTTAATTTTTTTCCGATATACATAATCCGTAATATATACAATATAATTCAGATTAATACGAATCTGATGAAAACAACGTTACTATCTACTACATTGTCGGAATGCAGATGATAACAATGTATTGTATTGGTACCAATTGTATTTATAAAAAATCAATTAATTCTAGAACATTAATTCTAAAATAGTAATTAATTAATTTTTTCCTTTTTTTCTTGAGATTTAATATCACATCCTATCACGTGATTAATCGATGATACCAAAATTTTTATGTTCATTGTTAATTTTTGAAAAACCTTAAAAATCTGAAGCTAAGATTAGAGATTCTTAATATAAACGTAAGGAACTATCATTTGCAACAAACTGCAAAAAATTTTCAAAAGCGCGTTTCCACTTTTGATTCTCTTCTTATAAATCAATCAATAATCAAGACAGAAGCCGATTCAAATCGTATGTTACTTGAGTTGAATGCAATTTCGAAATTTCCTGAAGGGGCAGAAAATTGAAGGATTGATTATTATTATCCAATCGATATGATGAGACGTTAAAACTAATCTTCGTCATTTCCGAGTGTAATTTCTCGTCCCAAAGCGCGAAGGGTAAATGGAGAACCCAATGGTACCTAAGGAAAGGCCTGAAGGTACTCTATGGATGCAAGAAGATCGTGAGAGGGACGATTTAACAGCTCGGTAATAGCAAGCAACTGCATGACTTCGATAAGACTGACTACCGTCATAGTCGTTGTCGGTCCAGCGAAAGGGCGTACTTACGGTCTACTTTTCGCCGCGCAAGTGAATTACACGAGGAAGTTAAGGCGCCGTAATAAATACCTTGGGCACTCCTTTCGGCTCCGGTCTCGTTGGTCTGGCAGCAGCTTGTCGGCTCGCGCAAAAATAATAATCGGCCCGCATCGGCGGCGTTCTCCGATAGTCTTTTTTGCCATATTGTTTTCACAGCGGGCTTCGTTATAATACGGTAGGCAAAGAAAATTTAGGCAAAGAAAATGTTATGTATCTCATTTTTTTAAACACAGTATTTTCTATCATTTTATATTATATATACATTATATATATGTACATATCATATATATACAGGGTTGGCCATATTCGACGGAAAGATCTGGCAAACACTGTAACTTTTGACAGAGATGTTAGATCGAGTAACGACGTTTCCCATGATTGAAAAAAAAAAACATCTTTCCGTCGAATATTGCCAACCCTGTATATATATATATATATATATATGATTACATTTTTTTTATGTAAAAATCGAGTAAATCCGGGATCCAGACTTTCTTGAACACACATAGATATATATATATATATATATAAATAAGTTTAAGATAAATATGTTTAAAATAAACTATAAGTATAAAGCAACTATAAAAATAACTATTAAATTAATTTCTAGTTGCCAAAAACATATAATTAAATTAAGTAATAGTTGTAGATAAAAGAAAGAAATGAATTATTGAAAAAAAGTGATTTCAACACTAAAAAAGAATGCATGTAATTTGACATGGAAATTACATGGAAAATTACCTATAACTGGAAAATTACCTAAATATGATTGAAAATTTACAATTTCCAATAAATTTCTAATCATATTTATGTAATTTAAGTAATTTTCCAGTCATAAACATGCAATTTCCATATAAAATTACATGCATTTTTTTCAACGTAACTTCGTTACAAGTAATGAATTACTTCTCAATTCTTTAAACCTTACTTCATTTTCATCCAAACTAGGATTAAAGCACTTTCGTCAGGGGCTAAAGCTATTTTTGCGACAAACCGCAGGAATCCACGTAGTCTTTTCCGTGTGATTGAAAAAAGCGTGGTCGGACAACGTGCCGAATATCATCGCTCTTCTACACAGTGAATCGATACTCTGTATTTGGCCATACTTGGGTCGATACAGGCGGGTCGTTGGATCTCGAGGGTGGGAACTAACTGGCTTTGCGCGATTGCACGGATAATTACGTGCTTTCTTCGGCGAATGCCTCTCGGCGTACGCGAATGCACCAAAAGACCGAATCGTTGCGCCGAATTCCTACGTGCCACGAATCCGATACGTGGATAAACGATATCCAATATTATTTGGAAGCATTCCTCATTTATACTGTGCCGCATAACAATACCCATGAAACGCTCTTTTGTGCTTGAACTACCTACCGCAGTCGATTCCTTTGATTGCGTGATTCCGCATTTATTCCGCATTTTTACTTCAGAATTAACTTCAGGACTGACCGAATCAAATTCTACACACTGCTAATTTCAAAATAAACTTTCATTCGTTCAAATATTTTTACTTTTCAAGAGACCGATGAATATCCTCCTTTCTCTCCGCTCTCTTCTCTCTCGCCTTTGATTCTTAGAATTAGAAAAAAAAATGAAGAGTTAGTTGAATCGATATTAAAATTAAACTACACTACTTGGTAGAAACGGGTATTAATCAAACGAAATTGTTTACGCGCTCAGGAATTTATGATACACGATACATTTATACCTGCAGATCGCTGGACTTTTGTTACAATATTTACATGCTGTCACGGTGTATCCGATTATGGCGCGGCTAAAGTGCAGGTGGGCCCTTATTGTAAAGTGCTATACGCGTGGCAACTTAGGAACTGACGAACCAGGCGGATCAAACCAAACCTGAAAGATCCTCTTCAAGAATCGGGTATGTACCTGCCACAGAGCCGTTAATGATCACGATGTCAGGTCGTATCGTATACCTGTCTAGGTATCCCTTGGGACTCGCACGTCACCGTTGTTTCTTCGCCCGGGAGAAACCTCAAACTTCCACAAACTTCAAATGATTTCTAGGCCTCAGGTTCTTCTTTCGCACTTTATGAAGCGCACAATACATCTCCGCCGCGTCTCGTCCTCGACTATTATATCCAACAGTAAGAACTATTATCCACCAGCTGAAGAATCCGAGGATTTACTGCTGAATTTACTCCGGAATTCCGGCTGAATTTTACCGGTCAATTTTTCGCGTTTCAAAAAAAACATCCTGCAGCGAAGGTATCTTACCTGAGATTCTAAGATTTCTAGAAGATACGAATTTTTATTAATATAACGAAATTCGTTCAACGCGCGTTGTGCTACTCGATCGTGCAATGTAAATTAATGGATTATATGTGATTATGTGCTAATAATTGTCACATAGCTCTCTCTAATAATTCTTAACTGTTTTTGATCTACAACTATAACCTTGGTCATAAATATGTTGCACCTTCAATTTATTCTCTAAAAAAAGAAATGTTAGCGTAAATGAAAATTAAAGGAAGAGTAACAAAACATACAAGTATTATGTTTCAATATAATTGTTTTCAAATTTATTTTTTATTAAATATATGAAACATTTGCATCAATTTTAAGTGCTTTGTACTTACGGTTGTATCAATTATTATTCCTAGAATTTTGTATTTCTCTCTTTATAATTATGTAATTACTGCGTAACTTTATTTTGATCAAGACTTCTTGTACCTATTTATGTCTATCGATGTATTTTCAAATTCAATGTTTTATTGCGACACGCTGAACGGTCATACAATGCAAAAAAAAACATACTTTGTGTTCCGAGTAATGGGTAACGATCTTTAATGATTGATTTTGTGAACCATGAAGGAAGAAGCAGTCCAGATACAGCTGCGTTTGGTACGGGATCGGAATGCTGTCGCGAATTGAATAATCGTTTATATATCGGTAGAACTTCTTATATCTGTCCTGTACTCCGGTTCTCGATTGTTAATTACTTTTTGTTAATTACTCTTTACCTTCTGAGTAACGCTCCGATTGATCCTCCACAGAATTCGAGATATCTCAGAGACACCAATGCTGATACACACACAAGCGCATTCATATTGTTTGAATTCATTCTTTCGCGTTAACCGTATTAACACTAGAATTACTAAAGCAGTCAATATAACTACACTGAAGTTTGGTTAATTAAAATTTTAATTAAAAATAGACAAATCAGAATTGTCTGGTTGAATTTGTTCAAAATTACTGAAATTTATCATGAAACGTTTTCTGAAATTTTCAGTGATTTTTATTACAATATGTAAATGATTAACTTTATCGATTCAATCAAATATACATATATTTAAATAGCTGAAATTAATTATCGATATCACATAGAAAATAGTTCTAAAGGCCATTATTAAATGAATTTCGAGACACTTATCGCCAAATATAACGACTGATATGGTGCCTTTCTATATTTTCTTCCAAATTTTAAAAAGATTATTTAGCAAACCAAAAATTAAATAATACATTTACGTTACGTAAACTATTGGGTTAGTGATATCATGTACGTGCACAAGTAGCAATATATAAACATCGTCTATGTAGACAGTAAATAACAATTTTTTTCCATTTGACGAAGACGATTACGAAAGGGTGAGCCGCAACAGCGATACGGCGATTATTAAATAGTCACACCCTTTCTAACGAATCTCGTAACTAAGTATATCAAAATACTATGTTTTATCTGTAGTAAAACGATAACAGCTTCCGCTCCTCCCCGATAAAGAAATACTTGAATACCAAGTTATACTCACGTGGTGTTTATAAAAGTGGTGACGGTTCCATAGATTATCGAACATATGACAGAACATCGTTTATCGCGTGCGCCATCGCTCCCTTTTCGCCATAACATTCATGTACGTCTTTATTTTTGAACTTGCGACGAAAAAGCCGACAGGTTAAATGAAAAGCGTGACATTGTGATAAAGCATTTAGTATAAATAAAGAAAAGTATAGGTACTCATGTTCAAATGTTAAAGTTTAGCTAAATAACTTTGTAAGAAAGAGAAAATTATATTGTATGTTTCTAGTTTTTCTATTATTATATGTTTGAAGCTTTGCTAAACTTCTAGTAAGATGTTATCAGTTTTTCATTAAATTGACGATCAATTAAATTTGTGATATTACTACTTCAGCAACTACTTTTGCGATTGCATTTCAAGTACAATAATAATCGCGCAGTTTATATAAACATGTATTTAAAATTTATATAAAAATATTTAAGACACCAAGAAATCGGTCGTATTTGGCGCTTCTTTGCTTATTTCATTTATTCATACAGCTGTCTAATGTAACTTATTATTGATTATCAGTTTCTATTTGAATTATGGAGTTTCGTCAGTCTTGTTTTATAAGCACAGGAAATAAAGATCATTTAATTTTTCTCCGGGCGTAATTATAACATTAAGCTAGTCTAATTAATTCCGTACATAAATATCGAGAGATTATATAATTTTTATTATATAAATGTGTTACGAGCATCATATTCGCGTAATGATAATGACGAAGCGCCGGAGTCAATCATCGCCTATAACTATCATACTATCGCCACTCGTAAATCATTATATCGTCCTCAAGTCGATTCTATCCGGCAGCGCGCCTATCCTTGTATCTGCTGATTAACATTTTTCAAGCTATAATTTACTTTGTTACGCAAGAGAGATTCTTCGTTTCTACACGATACAAGATTGTATCTCGAAATAGACACATTCATCAGAATCCAGAAGAATCTTATATTTTAATAAACGGAAAATTAATCTTAAATTTTAGCAATAAAAATGTGCGAATGTAATTTTTATGTATTTCCATAAGTTTTCTATTTATGACAATCTAATATTTTTAATTATTCAAATGAATAAATGATGAATAAGTGTGCGCGATAAATAATGTGAGAAATATAATAGGAATAATAATTAAGGGTTGTTATTTTTTGTTACAATAATTTCAAAGAATCGCAACTTCGAAGGAATTTGAATCTTCAATTTTAAAACTCCGAAGTTTAAAGTGCTTTCATAGTTTCAAAGCTTAAAAAAATATGTTTGTGTGAATAAAAAAAATGGAAATATATTCGTAAATACATTTGTATATTTCTTTATAAAAAAAAACATTCGTTATTATTAGCTATATTAAATTAGTTATATTAATGATTGTATAATTTTGATTTTGTGAACTTTTGAAAAATAAAATATCGAAACTTCGAAACTTCAATCTTCGAAGATTTTAATGCCAAAGTTTAACATCTACAAAGATTCGAAATTCTAATGTTGAACCCTCCGAAGCAAATCACTAGTTCCAGTAATATTAATAAATTATTTTTAATTTCCATAATTTATTTTAAACGTTATAATATTTATTCAGATAATTTTTGTCAGAATAAATCGTCGTTATTTTTATATAAAATAAACACATTTTAAATGCAAAGTATATTCTAATATGTTTAATTTTCAGAAAAATGCTCAAAAAATAGCTTTACTTTGCTAACTCAGTAACATTTCAGAGATGATCCCCCAACGGAAATGCGTATTTAACGTTCTAGCATGATCTTGTGTTTAGACATATTTTTCTGTATGCATGTCTTCTCAAAGCGCGACGAATTCTTAATGCACAACGTGTCTCGTGCGTTAACGACGGATCTACATACATAGGTTTTTTTCCGTTCAAGGAAACAACCCAAATCAGCTGCAGTTATCTTTTATCTGAATACTTATCCTTTAAAAGAAATCTCTCGACGTGATCGCGCGCGTAAACATCGCACGCGAGCAGAGCGTGCGAAATGTCGTCTAGCATTTCAAATGGGAAAATCACCCATTAAGATATTATCTATGAGACAACACGAGAGAATTTACTATTTATAATAGTTCAAAATTATTTCAAAACAGTTATTCCTCTGAAGAAAACGTAGATACTCTAATTATGTCGTTTGAAAAATAACAATTGTATTTCATTTAAAATTGTATATAATTTAATGTATTTAATTTTTAAAAAATCAACTCCATTAGCCATGAAATCTACAGCAGTGGTTTGTCTAGATAAGAATTAAATCCCCAGTTCTCTCAGAGCGTTGGAACAAGTGGATAAGAATTAAAAAACCTGGGACTGGGCGATATTGGCAATTTGCGGGTTGATACCGTCTGCCGAAGATTTTCCACGAGGGAGATAACGTCCTATAACTGCGATAGCTCGCTCCACATACAAAATCAAACAGCAATCCCGTTCTCGCTTACACGCACGCACGCACGATAGCGCGAGAGCAAATAACATGCACGCACGTTTCGTGCCCGCATGAGTTAACTCCTTCCGCCGTGACGTTTCCTATTTACTACGTGGCATGAATGAGAGTGAGAGAAAAGAAACGGATGAATAAAGAAAGAATGATTTAAAGGGGGGGAGAGAGGGGAGAAGAGAAAGAGAGAGAGAGAGAGAGAGAGACAGAGAGAGATGGACGGCGGCCGGTCACCTCTGTTGATGCGGGCAAGTTAAAAGGTCCTGAGACTAGCCTAACTTAGAAAGACGGCGGTCCTATGCATCACCCTGGGTTCCCGTCGAGTTGTATGAAGGGGCAACGTGGAAACGATCCAACCTATCCTAACGTGCTCCTAACCCAAGGTCCACGGTCAGTACTTGACGAAAAAAGAAACGAACGACGCGTCGCGCCTTCCCAGAATCCATTCACGCACGGAGAACATGCACGTTGCGCCCTTCAGTAGAGACGATACAATCTTAGATCGGCCGGGATCGTGCTTTATCTCGCCTGCCGTTTTCCTCTATCTTGCCCGTCGTGTCTGACGAATTAGATTTAAACGCCGTCTCCTCTCAATGTAGGTTGATCGGCTAATTAATGCGAGTGAAGGACATGAGATGTTATATACGCTGGCAATCTTAAAACAATCTCTTTTACAATAACTTTGTGCGTGTAGTAGGCATCTAAAATATCTCAGATTTTGAATAGAGTTTCTCGTGTACATTAAATAATTTAGTAAATACTAATAAAAATAAACAAAGCATTTTACTTAAGCCTTGGCTATAAGCTTATGCAGCACAGACCTGCAAGGGATGTCTTGAAAACATCCGAAGAACAAGCTCCTAAAGTCGTTCTCAGGACCCTCAGATAAAGTGTATGTTAAATTATTCATAATGTCAAACTATATCCAATTTAAATTATTTTTAATCATGTCTGTAGATCGGCACTGAATCTATTCAATATTTTGTTATAACTTAACTAAAATAAAGTTAAACAATTTAACTAAAGGAAATGTATTAAAGACTCAAATTTTTAGTTTATTATTTACGAAATGCATACGTATGGATTATTTATTTTGAAACTATCAACAGAAATAGATTAATTAACATTTTGACACATACGAAAGTTAAAAATAATAAAATATTATACAGGGTGTAACTAAAATAAAGTAACAAACTTTATCTTATTTTAGTTACACTCTGTTTAATATTATTATCTCCTGGATTATCTCCTCAAAACTTAAAAAAAAGTTTATATGAACATATATACATAAATCTAATGATGTTGAGATATCAAAAATGTTTAAGTATGACCCATGATATAAATTCTCTAGATTTTCATCTGTAGAGAAACTTAAAGTTCTTAGTTTATGAAGTTCCAATCGCCAATGAAGATCTATTACGCCAACGGATCTTTGATGCTTATGACACCATTCGCAATTGTCCCAGGATTTTTGAAAGAGTGCGACAGTCCATGATTTATCAAGTCCAAACGTGCATTGAATCAAATGGAAGACACTTCAAATATTTGTTATAATTAAAAATTAAAAATTAATAATATTAAATAATAATAAATATTTACTTTTTAATTTTCCGTATTAACAAACATTTTGAGCTATATTGTCAGTAACAATGAATTTGCGTACATATGTTTATATAAACTTTTTTTTATATTTAGTGTGAGGAGCTCGGTCCCAAAGTTTGTTACCTTATTTTAATAGAGTACACCCTACATAACTCAAGATTGAGTTGCCGTTGCTCCTTTAACTTTAACAGTACATGGGAATTATAAAACAATCTCAATTTATTATATTTTCTTGAAGAAAGCGATAATAAAATGCAAAGGAAAAATAACAAAATAGTAAAATAGTTATAAAAACATTATTTTTAACTTACTTTTTAAATTTATTTTTCATTATTGAACGTTTACGTCAATTTGTGGAGGTGTTTTATACTTTTGATCAAGACTTTGTCTGACTGTAACTTTACGATAGTCGATATATGTATATAGCATTTTTATTTAGACTTAATTTGCAGAATTAAAAGAAAATAAAGATCTCGTGATTACATTTATTTTATGTACATAAGGATTCTAAACGAAAGAAGAGTTAATCGGGCGATGTGTAAGAAATTAATTACATCTCGATAAAGGTGACGGGCCCATAAAGTTCATGACAAATTAAATGTCCTGCCTTTACACTATCACTCGTAACCAGCGAGCTAGGTTGAAATTCCCTTTCGATAAATAGATGTACGTCTTCACTTTGCCTATGGGATCTTGCCTGGAATTCCTTTGCGGCCACATTAGAGACCTCCCTAGCTTAATCTAACTAGATTTAAAACCGGGTTTCACCCCAAACCTATCCCAATTGGACCATCATTAGTACCGGCTTTCAATCTCGAAAGCCCAGTTTTCTTCCGTGGCTCGGTTTCAACTGATCGCCGAAAGAAACCGCGCCCTCCGTACCAGTGTCCTAGAATAGTAGTGTTACATCACGTATTACGTGTAGCGACGGTTGTAGCTCTAAATCAACAGTTAAAACCGATACGATCTCGACGGTCTCGACATTGTACAGGAAAATGTACTTTAGCTTATTAATAGCACAACGGAATCTTAGAATTTCCATTTAAAATTACGATCTTTACATTTTGAATGCGATGTCGCATTCATGGTATTAAATTCTAGTAAAGTATAGTTTCCTTTAGCTTGGAAATTAATTCCTCAAGATTCTCACGGTATATTAAAAAATACATAAATTCGGGAGTCTGATAAATCAATCGTTAATGTGAAATCTCGAGCGTCGTTATTTGTTTGACAATATGAAATGTGTGAAGAATCATCAGGTACATCAAATGTTTCTCACGTCGAGATTCCTGATGGTTTATCGAAAGATATCTCGAGTAGCCCGAGTAAAAAATCAAAATATTTAAAGGATCAACGGAGATCCAAAAAACACATGTTCGTAGATTTTCGTTCGTTCTTGCGTAGACTTTTTTTTTATATCCGTTCCTTGATTTTAAAACATGTGCTAACGATTACATGAATTGGAGACTGAAATACATTACGTATATTTTAGCGGTTTACAGTTTTAATCTTTCGCTGATTAACACGGCATGTTATATCGGTCTACGGAGGGAAACGTTAACCATATACGTTATCTACCGCAAAAGCGCATAGATAATTAAACGATAAGTATCAGTGAATGACCTGGATAGGAATTTCAACGTAGACTTCCGATGAAAAGCGCGTTTGATTTGTACTCTGTTTTATTTTGCGTGTTTCTAGTATCTAGAATAAAATGTATACTTTGGTTTTGTATTATTTAAAAGTATATTATCTAATATTTGATAAAGTTTTAATTATGTATATAGTTATATATCATCTAGTATTGAAGTTATTAAATCTTAATATGTATATTTTAATAATGCATCTATAATGATTATCTAATATTGTATTAAATAATATACTTTAATAATAGACTACTATATCATATTATTCCGTGACATATTCCATTGCATATTGTTTAACTAATGATACGGTATGTATCTCCATTATACCAATTTAAGAAAGTGAAATAATCAAATGCAAACTCGGGTTACGGTGCATAGCATAACATACGAGTTTTGTGAATGAAGCCAGCTGCGTTCTACGTGACCGCTATCGGTACGTAGCCGGTTATTTAGGCTTTGAATACCATAAGCATGCATGCACACACATGCATACACGTACGCATTGTTGCCGCCTTAAGAGAATCATGTGGCGCAGCGACCGGCGAAATATACAGCAGAATCAATATCAAATGTATGCAGCTCAAACGTGCGACATGTGCTCTTAAATTATTCTTAAATTCCTCTTGAACAAATATATATATACCGCATTCCACCACAAAAGATGCTAATAGTTCAAGATGTAGAATTCAAAGTGTTTCGAATTCTTTCACATGGATCTTTGAGATGCAGATTTAACACACACTCTCTCTCTCTCTCTCTTTCTCTCTCTCTCTTTCTCTCTCTCATTAGAAATGATTTATAGTTATTCTTAATGCTATGCATTTTATAAGAAATACAGCTATATATAATTTAATGAATTTTGAATTTATAAAAAAAAAGTAATTAAAAGAATGACTAAATGGAGAAATGACTTGTCAAATTTTGTTTCTAGTATGAAGAATATTTTTCATTATAAATTAAAAAAACTTTACTTAACAGAGCAATATTAAAATCTAAAATACGTATGAATTGACAAGATATTAAGCTAAATAAATAATAAATATATTTATTGTTATTAAATTGAGAGAGATGTAAAAAGTATAGTGGATTAATAAAGATTATGTAGATATCTTCTGAAACCTTTAAAATTAATAAGGTGTTTAAAGCACACATATAATAGATGCTTGGAACCAATTTCTTTGTTAAAAGTCATCTATATGTCTTGTAAAATGAGACAATTTAGAAGGTAATTACAGAGATAATACTTGATTGCCGGTAATGCTGAGTTGTATTGTTGCTCGACGTGCTCCTCAATGCAACAAGGTTTCGTCACGCAACTCCTCATTCTGTACGACTGCGCGGACTTCGCATGCGGCGCGAACGTCTCCTCGATAGTACAAACGATAACGCTACGATAATAGTAATTAGCGTTCTAGGAAGTGGTTACCCTACAGAACCGGGGAATCAACGATCCTGATTATGCGCGCGAGACTTGCATCACTTACGAGGAGCAGCGAGTCTGACAGCGAGTCGCTTTGTAATATAATTAGAATATTTAATTGAAGCGCTGTCGGATTGTAGACATCGAGATCCATGATGTCTTTATTTACGATAAATCTGAATACAATGTAAAATGAAATTAAATGGAAGCATTTTAATATCGAAGGAACGCGAGCCACACAAAAAGATCGTAGTTCAGCGCAAATATAGCCGTCAATCTTCATACGTACGAGAGCGGATCCGTCATATTTAGCGTTAAATACTCTGTAAGGGTACTCTATACGGGCTCAAAGTATCCGGATACCGTGTCTACATACTTGCATCCAAGATACTTAACAATGCCGAGTTACAAGCTTAGCGTGGTTGCACGTGGGTGCGGGATATCGCATTCGCTCCCACACCTACTACTGGTATGGCTCGCCGGAGGAACGCACCTTTATTGTCTCTCTTTCTCTCTCTTTCTCTCTCACTTTCTTTCTCCCGACATTTTTCTCTTGTGCAATCGCTCTTCTGTCGGGATACTTGGCGATTCGCTGGACCACGAACGGAAAGAAATGCGGTTTTCGAATCGCGCGGGCTACGAGCCAATGAAAGTAGCTGCGATATTAGTTAGTTACAACACAACGTCATAGATGCTTAACGTTTACAACGCTTAATTAATTAGCACTTTAATTCAATGAATTATCTATATATTTGCATGCATATGATTTCGTTGAAATATTTAAAAATTTAGATAGATGCAGATCAGAAAATAACTTCGTTGAACAAAATATTTATGTAGGAAATTCGAGCATGACGACCAATGCTGCAAAAATTCTAGCAACCAGTTTTAACCTATATAATTATTGTAATAGTCCAACAAATTATTTTCACACAGGTGTATATCTAATTAAATTTTTAAATATGCTAGCAAAATCGTTCTCTTCATGTATCGATGTGCAATATTCAATTTAAAATTTTCAATTAAAAATTTTTTTGAGAAATAGATTTCTCAATATTTTTCGATTACATACATTCTCTTTCCTCGAATTTATCTGAAAATCATTATATAAAATGGCTGTTAATTCATATGCAGTGATCTAATATACTACTTGAAAAGTGTGCTGTAAAATTTTGCAGAGATTTTTTGAGTAATGTTATGAGCCCTTCCATTTTTCCAAGTAAAAACAATGTAACGTAAAACGCTCTTCACATTCAATGGATCATTTATACCTGCACGGTGAGCAGGAAATTGTTCTCTCGCGGCCACTCCTTGCTTCATTCGGATGCTGCCTACTTCGGAGACGTGCTTCATAAAGATTCATCGTACAACTTTTAATCGTATAAAATTTCCTGATAAACATCTTTCAGAATGCCGATCGCCAAAGTTTTATGTAATTGAAGTACATAATTCGTTGTTTTATGTAATTTGAAGTACATAAAATATAAGAAAACTCTTTTTCATAATTTTTTTGAATTATTCAAAAGCGAAGAATAAATGAACAAATAAAGATAACGAAGATCTATTATTTTTATTTACGCATTTTTTATTTTAGAAGATATTAAAAGATGTAATAATAGGAAATCTATTCTGAGATTAGGAAACTCTAAATTATACAATTAAGTAGTTTTCAGCTTGCATCACATTCCTTGCTTCTAGTATTCATCCCGTCTCGGCTTTCGTGTGGAATTCTAATGCACTTGGAGGTATGCAATGGCGCCTTTAGATCATTCGAAGCGTCTAGAGACGATATAGGATATCGGTGCCTCGAGATTGCGAGTCGCGTCTGTTAGATATTAAAATGCTGTATGTGCTACAAGCGAAATGTTTTAATTAATCGTTTAAAGACAAAGATTTTTGAGAGATAAAAAAAGAGAGCAAATTTTCTTAAAATACAAATGCACCGAATATAAGAAATTTTTCATTAGTAACTTATGGGCATGAATATTAACATAAATATATATAAAATAAGTATTTATATTACACGTCATATTGACAAAATCTTCCATTTGAGATCTATTGTCATTTGAAAACCGATTGCGTAACCTTAGGAAAACTATGTAGGTTGACAGAACAATGACAGAACAGTTTTTTTTGTGGAAAAGAGCGGAAATTCGAAAATAACCATATATGCACCCGCTAAGTTTCTAAACGAAATAGAATGCGTTTCAGTAATTCATATATTAGAGATAGCTGTCGGTTATATTTCTTAGAAATTATGAAGAAGTTATTTCCTCCACTCGGTTCTTCGTAATTATTATTCCATTATTATATATATATATGCAATAATAGTTTAATTCTATCTCGATGATATTTTAAAACATTACGTATTTTAATCGCTAGGTACAATATTGTTAACACAACATTCGATATATTATCTTTAGATTTTTTTTCTTCTCGAAAAAGATATACTTAATGCTATCAATAAGAGAATTCAAATGTACAATTAAAACGAGGAAGAAAGTGAGTTAATGAATCAAGCTACAATAAATATAATAAATATAATAAATATAATAAATATAATAAATATAATAATAATAATAATATAATCGCTTTGTTAAATGTATTAATTAACAACTATTTGAAAAATTATTTTTAAAATAAATATTTAAAAAATAAATAATTGGAAAGGTAAAAAAAACACGACGTTTATTGGATCTTTAAAAAACGTTTACTGGATCTTTAAAAATAAACTAGTTTATTACAACATTATACATTAAGAATTAGACTAGTTTTTTATTTACAAATTAATTGGAACTATTTCGATTATATTAAATCTTCTTTAATTCATATACAAAAAATAATTAAAAATTGGAAAAAAGATATAATATATCAAAAACATGAAACCATATCACAGATTGAACATAATAAATTTAACATTACAAATAAAATTATATAAAATTGATAATCTTTAATGTCATCGTATTATTAAGTGAGTTGAACTATTTCGTCGTTGGACATCGAGAAAAAGCAAAGTCCAAAGTTGACAAATATGATGATTTCATGTTTTTTGATACATTATATCTTTCTTTCGAATTTTTAATTATTTTTCGTATATGGATTGAAGAAGATTTATTGTTAGTACAGTCGAAACGTTTCCGATTAATTTATATTATAGATATAATAAAACTAGTTTAATTCTTAATGTATATTGTAATAAACTAGTTTTAAAGATCCAATAAACATTGCTCGTGTATTTTTTTATTTTCCCAAACTTTACTGATTTTTGCTTAGCAGTCTCGAGCTAAATATTTTACATATTTTAATTAAAAAATTGAATATGGATAATTTGAGATGTTAATATTCATAAAATACGAGATTCATAAATTTTGGATTCAGAGTTTTTTAATATATATATTGTATAATACTATCTTTAAAATTCTTAAAAATTCGTCATGAATTATTCAAAACGTACAAATGAATTTTTACACTTGTCCTTCATCTACGCTCGCGACCTACGCTAAAGCTGTATCATACAGATTATTCCAGTTTAATCAGGCAAACGGATATGAAAAGTTCAACGGGAGATGAAAGGGCCGTCGTCGATCATTTTTGCGTGCCTAATCTCACGGATGCATTTCATCGCGCCGCCGCGGTCGCAGTCGCAGTCGCAGTCGCAGCTGCGAGTTGCGTTACCGTCGTCGCGCACGCAAATATGTCGGGGCGCGGTGACGTCACATCCGGCGTTTCGTTTTTCGCGGCATGCACTTATCACTGGCGCGCCCGGGGAGAAGAATGAGCAGAGAAAGAGAGTAAAAGGAAGGAAAGAAAGAGAGGGAGAGAGAGAGAGAACGTCTTAGCACACGCCTACGCTCTGCAGTCGCCGTTGTAATATGTGTACGTTTACGTTACGTGGTCGCATACACGCGACAGATGCGATCGCGATGAGGGAATACGTGGGGTGCGAGGTGCGTTTCGGCGAATGTCGGCGCCGATAGCGACATGCGTAATTGCGATCGCGTAACACGTGCGTGTGCGCATAATGCAGTGCGACTTGCGGCGCTATATCGTGCACCGCGACAGAAACACGCGAAGTATCGGGACGAGTCCGGGGTCGACTTTAGGGTGAATGACCAACGTTGGTATACTGGAGAGCTCCGGGTATTTGACTCCACCAAAAAAATGTGTCGGTAAATACAGGTGAACTCCAAACTCGTCGCGCTATGCGTTCGCCGGAATGCATTCGTAAATTGAACGCTCTTAAATTGAATTTTTTCTCACAAAATCATCTATTGTAACATTTGTATCTAAAAATTATTTGTTTTGAGAAAATTTGTCGGTAGAAGTTACGATAAAAAAATCATGGCCATTTCACACAGTTAGTGCAAATTGCGTCCGTACTTATTTTCAATGTTTCAGTTGTTCGCGAAATAATGTGCTTATCCGAGGGTCAAATTTGCCAAACGAACTTAAGATATCTCACGAGACAGACAAAAAGGAAACGAGGCCATCGGAATCTGTTTTCGCGTTTCAAAGAATGATATGCATGACAGTTACGCGTGTAATTTCGATACGTATGCCGTATATACGAACGGATATGTGCTAATGGCATATATTGATATATAAGAGAGAAAATGCGTGTCACTTTGCCACGCATTACTCGAGGAATATTAAGAGGAATATTGACATGGCGGAATACTGACGTCTCTTCTCTGTCATTTGTAAATTATCCTACGCTTGATGTTCCACGATGATAAGTGGACTTCAAAATATTTCTAAGACCATATTTTCATCCCGTCATTTTCACTCTTCACGACGAGTCGATTATCAAATGGGATCGATTGAGATACTCATGTGAAATGGACTGTCGATATATCGATGGAATACATCAGAAGTCGAACGAAGAAGTAATGAGCAACGTGAATACTAGTGAACTATTTCAGTTGCATTTTTCTTCTTTTATATCGTTTAAGCATATGAAATGTTCTTCAGGTTATGAATTAATCTAAACCGAAAAGTGTTTGGTATATTTGTGATAATTGTATGATAAAAAAAAATCATAATAATATTTAAATTTTTAAATTAAATATTTAATTAAAAAATTGTTAAATAATAAATTAGCATTATAAATTATACTAATTGCAACCATTTTTTCTTTCAATGTATTTAGAATTTTTAATGAATCATTGTCGATCCGTGTCGTCATGAAGGAATAAAATGAGATTAAATTGCAGAAATGAAACAAACATATAAATTAACATTACATCTTACATAAAAGTGATGAAGTAAATGGGAAAATGTAAAAAATTAAATTAAGAGAGATTGGGGAAAACAAATAAAAATGCAAAACAATTAATTCTCTAAGTGAAATAAAAAGATATATTTAATATCTGTCTTTCAGTAAAAAAAAAAAAATTGTTCATATTTTTGCAATTAAATACACAAAGAAATAGAGCACTTTCATTATTTTTCTTGCAATCAGACTTGATAAAAAAGAATTTAAAAGATACCTCATACTTTAATTTTATCCTGTAATATTTAAAAAAAGACAGCATAATGCTCACTATCGGCAAAAGTACTAATCCCTATAATAGATAAAAATAATATTTCGAATGAAAAGTGCATCAAGAAGAAAGAAAACGATGAATATGCACCTGCTATGCAAGATCCCCATAGACCGACCGTTGCATTCCGTACAACTGTGGTGATAGAGAGAGTTGTCTCGTGCTGTAAGTCGGAGATAGTCGACAGAGTAGAATAGCGGAGGAATTGAAAAAAAGAGACAGGCCAACAAGAGAGAGAGAGAGAGAGAGAGAGGGAGGAGAGAGAGAGAGAAGGGAGAGAGGAGAGAGAGAGAGAGGAGAGAGAGAGAAGGGAGAGAGGAGAGAGAGAGAGAGAGAAGGGAGAGAGGAGAGAGAGAAAGAGAGAGAGAGAGAGAGAGACGAAGGTAAGAAAAGGAATAATGCCCTTATAGGAAAGAGAGAAAGAGAGAGAGAGAGAAAGAAAAGTTTGACGCGACGCGACGGTGCGGTTGGACGGCAGGCATGAAGAAACGCGGATGCTGTCTTGCTCGTTCGCTCGCAGGCGCATCCATTGACGCCTTTGCTCGGGCGTTTATGAATGAACTCCCCTACTCCGGCGGATTCTCTCTGCTCAGTGCCCGCGTGACCGTTCCACGCGTCGGGTATCGCTTGTATATATATGTGTGCCTATACTACGTGAAAATCGCATCTCTCGATTATATCCTTTATAGTCTATTTTTGAGAAGCGAAGAATGACGTCCCAATAGAAATACGTAATCGATTACGTAATACTTTCTGATAATAAAATGCTGCCACTTACATCAAATAGTAATGTTGTAAAATTAAAATTGCGAGAAAAAAATTAGAGCAGTTAATTTTTTAAAAATTTTCTGGCAACTTAAACAGAACAAATAATTGATTAATAATTTATGAATAATTTAAATAAATTTCTTTAATGTAAAAATTTATTTTAACGTAATAAATTTAACAATATAACTTAAAAATATGTGAAAAATATCTGAAAATAAATAAATAATCTAAAGGGGTATAAAAAAGTCAATTAAGAGCCAATAATAAATTTAATTGCTCTAATTTAATATAATAAGTTTAACTTGCTCTAATAATGTCTTTGTTTTTATTATTAATATGTATTTATTATTAATATATCGTATCATATATCATTTTTCACATTATGACTCGCGTTTAGAACATGTTTTTACCGATAAAAAATTTTTACTTTTATTTCTAAATTCTGTAATATATGTAATGCAAACTTATACATGCTAAAAATGTGCTATCATTATTATAAGCGCATTTGGGTCTATATCTATAAAGATATGAAATATAAAAACGTATAGCTATTTTGATAAAAATATATACATTAAAAGGATTAAGTAGAAATAATTATTTTCAAAAGGTGTTGAAAAAGATTGGGTGCAATTAAAACGACTTTCTTTCGCAAACTCAAAAATCTGACGATTGATGTCTCGCGATAAATTTCAGCTTTGACACAACGTTCTCTCTCCAAGATTATTTCGCGAAAATACGTTTACGGATTATTACGATGAGATAACATCCGAGAGCGTGCGGGACGCTCGCGATTAAACAATCGAAAGGAACCGCTTGCGAAATTCCACGACTGTCGACGGCGGGACGGGTCGTTTACGTTTGTCTTAATGTTCGCAAAAAGCTTATAAGGCCTCAGCTGATGAAAAATGCGTGTACCGCGGCAGCTAGCGCGCGCAAAGACATCGGCTACGCGGGACGTCCCTCGTCTCGAATCGGCAGCAATAATATCGACTCCGCAAGAAATACATTAGCACGAATGCCGACCGAGTATACAGAAAGAATACGCAACTCTCCGGTTGCAAATTGCAACGCGTAACGTGTTTACGTAACGTCGTTTTACGTGCAAATCTCGATACGCGCGTCACGATCATCATTTCCCGCGAAACGGCCTTGCAAAAAAATCACGCTTGATCGAGATTATTCGCGTGTATGGTGCAACGATATCCAAGATGTAGCAATCCGACAATGCGTATTGCTCAAAGTAATCAAAAATCTGTCTCGAATGTAGAACCCCAATATGTTCGCCCGCTGCGAAGCGTTTCTTGTACGTTTAAAAGCAACATTACAAAAGCCGTCAGTCGATCTTTCACAAGAAAATATGTATATGATGACTCACAGTAGAATGTTAAGAACGTGCTAAGGAGAATTCTAAAAAAATCTATTGTAAGTAAGAGATGTATATATATTAATGAGTCATATCTTTATTCTAAATAGGGAATATATTTATTCAAATAAAGATTTAATTTATCAAGAAATATAGGTGATAATTTAACAAAGAAAACAAATTTATACACTTTATATTCTTTGCTATCATTATTGTTTATATATTAATAACTCATGTTAAATAAGAAAAAATAGAATTTAAAAAATCGATACGTTAATTGATATATTTTTTTCGTTTTTCGTTGACATCGTATTTGACATACTTTATCGTGTAATGCATAGAATTTATATAGATGTATATTAAATACATCCTTCATGGAATCATTTAATAAAAAAAAATTTTTAATAAGAAACGTTTTATTTAAAAATTGAAATATTTCTTTATATTAACTCCAGACAATATTTACTCAGAAATAAAGAAACCAATTTTTTCAAGGGAGAATTTTACCTGTTTAACATCGAGAAAGCATTAATATAATACAAGTGTATATATAAGCACTAAAAAATAATATCTTACTTTTTTGTTCATATTTTAATATAGTCTCAATTTATTAAAATAGAGGGGAACACTTGTATTTCCTTGTTAGATGACATGTATACGTCTTAAATGGTTATAATACATATATCGTTATCAGCAAAAAATTCATTGTGTGCGAAAACAATTCGATAAACGTACTGCCTTCTTTTTCCAAGGAAGAAACGCCGGTACGGCTTTCTGCCTTCTGTCAACGGAAACGCGACGGAGCGATTCTCGCTTCTCAAAAAGCGTTTCTTCGGATCGATAAAAAAAATCGACGGGCGCATTTTTGTCAGTCTGGACACGTGTTTCGGAAATGAGTAATCGCGCCGCGTTGGTCTCCGGTTGTCGTGCAACGCACTTTACATCACGCACAGATGCGCTCCTCGGTGTCGGTTTGACCCTCGCATATGCGTTATTTTTTTTTTTTCACTTCGCCATCGATTTATTATACACATTGTAATAAACGTACGTATGCCTAGTTTGCACGCTTAATGTCTACTTGAAATAATTCTTCCTTAATCTCATTTTGTTTGTATATCTTTTTCTACGTAATATACCTTTTTGCTTAATTTTTGATATAATAAAAATATGTTATATTATATATCATTTTTAATATTATTTAAGTTTTTAAATTGTAACTATTATTTATCGTTAACATTATATTATTGTTAGAGTTATTATTATTATTTACACATATTAATTTCATTTTTTCGTGCATATTATATTGTAAACTAAGAAAATTTGTGAAACTTAATGTATAAATCTATATAATGGAATGATTAAAAACATGTTCTCCTTGAATATATTTTTATCGTATGTGCATTTTTATCGTATGCTGAGTAAACAAATTCTAAATTTTCTTTGACCATTGATAGTTTAGTCATGCTCATTATCACTTAGGAGATAAATATACTTGTACCGCTTGTCAGCGACCTCTGCATCCGTGTCATTTAGTCATCGCACAATTACCAGATGCTATTACATAATTATATATGATGCAATTCTCGTGACGTGTTTTGCTAAAATTATCTTAAAATATTTTAACGACTGTTTTGTAAACTATTAAGATTTTAATTTGCATGTTCTCGTGAACAAAATAATTTAGACTAGATAATATGCTATTGAATAAAAAAGTATCTTTTTATAAAAAATATATATATATAATTCAATCTTGTTGCACTTTGCAAAATATTAAAGATATTATAATCAAACCACATTTTATGGTACACATGCATTCCATAAAAATATATTTTGTCAAGAAGACGTAAAAAAAAATGTTTTTAATATATTTCTGTCTCAGTTCATTTTCAACGTTCACATAAAATCATTTACGAAGAAAAATAAAAATTCCATTGCAGTAAAATTAAAATCAGTTTGAAGATTATTCGAAAAAGAAAAAAAAATTCAAAGGGGACTACAAAAAGATAAGTATCCTGAGACTGCAACGCATCTTAGATGCATCAAAGAAACTCCGTATTAGCGACGCTAATAATTGCATCTCGCACATACAGCCAATTACGCGTCGCGTCTCGGGACGTAAAGCCGCGGTCATCAAAGAACCCGCAGGCCCCAGAGAGAACAACGAGAGAGCGATAGGCAGAAAGGAGAGAGTCCAAGGGAGGGAACGCGGTACACACGAAAGCTTCTCCGGCGGCCATGGCGCGGGGAACGAGAGGGTGGAAACGAAGTCCCAACCACACACCATGGCCGAAGGGGATCGAGAGTCCGCACTCTGCCGCGAGGCCCAAGAAGCGGCATACGACCGTCTTATTTCAATATTTTAAGCGCACTCCGGGATATCATGCATACCACGGTTAAACGTCCAATATTTGAAGCGAAGAAAGTACTCGATGCGCGCAGGATACTTTCGGACACTTGAAAGTCTATTTGATCTTTTTCCGAAATCTTGTTCGAAAATTTGGTGTGCTTAATTTAAAACTTAATTTAAAACTTAATTTATATATCAAGTAAGTTTCTTATTACTTATTATTTTTTTCTAATTAATGATTGGATGAAAATATATCGCTAAGAAACCGACATTCCCGGAAATCGAACTTTGAAAAGAAACGGTTTGTTTGTAAATGAAACTTGTAATCCAAATAAAGACAAATTTAGAACTGAGAAGGAGGGACAATTTGTGAGGATGCGCAGAGAGGCTGAAAGGGAAACCGCGTGCCGCACGAAAACGTGGAAACAAATGATCCTCTCGTTTCGGCGCTCGTTCCCTTCGAGAAACAGGTTGTGAGACAGCAGCATCCTCGCCACATCATCCTCTATTGCATATGAAGAGAGCCCGTACGTTTCTTCTCGCCGTCTCTAATTAAATCGGGAACCCAATGGGAACGTTCCGCGCATAATTCTTCGGATCGCGTAAAGAGCACGTGGAAATAATTACGCGCAATTTCACTTCAAATCCGAAGATGTCTACGTCCGATTGTGTTATCGATTTTTTGAGAGAAGATGTCAGGCA
Source organism: Acromyrmex echinatior (assembly GCF_000204515.1). The sequence goes on along the minus strand of NW_011627316.1, from coordinate 35,677 downwards.
GGGGTACATAATTGCACGTTTTCGTGATAAAAAGGTACTTAAATTCTTTTTTATGTTTTTATGAAATTCCCCGTAATATACTTTTATAATACTTTACAGATTAATTAAAGTGAAATTCCACACGTAAAACACGAGAATTATTGTAATGCCTTTGAGTTATAAAACTTTTTAAACAATTAAAGTTAATAAACATAGAACTTTGTGCGTTCAAATCTATAAATCTTCATGTACATGTATATCGCAATCTATTATCTCTCTCTCTCTCTCTCTCTCTCTCTCTCTCTCTCTCTCTCTCTCTCTCTCTCTCTCTCTCTGTTGTAGATTCTTATAATTGAAATAAATAATTTATGCTATTCAAAATTAACTTCGTATATTTTTTAAACTTATGGTTTGTTACCAAGTTTTATATTCTAAAAATATCAGCATATTATTTACATACGTTTTATTTATGATAATTTATAATAATTTCGTTTTATTTTTCCCTCTTTTATTTTTTATTATTTATATTCTATTATTTATATTTTTATTATTTATATTTATATCTATTATTTATATTTATATCTATATAATTTATATTTTAAGTAATATAAATTCAAAAAATTAATCAATTGTAATCCATTTGATTACAATCATTTAAACAATATGATCAACATATCAAATCCTCATGGTATTTTTAAGTGCTACTAATTTAAATGTATTGGAAACTTCCTACGTGTAAATCATTATTTATACAATAAATTGACAGACAAATTATAGAACAAAGTTAAATATTTTTTAAAGTTAAATATTAATGCTAATCTGTCTTAGCCCATTCATTCCAAAGCGATGGATCTATAAAATCTATTTAATATTCTGACACACACATCATTAATATTTTTACGTTTTTAACTCCATATTTTATATTCATTTAATAAAATTTTGACGAATCTCTCAAGTTAAAGATAATTTGACTCACCAATGATGCGCAGCAGCAGAGTTGTAATACAAACTGCAAAATATACAGATATATTTAAATTATAATAGAAGTTAAATGATATTTTAAAAAGTATCATTATATTTAAAAAAAATGATCGACGATTAATTCCATAAACATCAAAATAATAAAAATTATCTCATCGTTGCTTCGCCATCGCTTGATGCCTCCTCCTCTCAGATTCTTTCGCACTCATATAATTCTCGCTAAAACGGTTAATACACATGAATAGCATGATTGCGTGACACTTTGTATAACACTCTTGATAATTACACGCATGTATCTTAATATTTCGCAGATGAATAATATGAAAAAAAAATACGATCATATTAAGTTACGATTTGCTTTACATTCACGACATCCTATAAATTAGTCATTAACAATTGATGTATCATAGACAGCAAATAATACACAGTTTAATAAATTACCAACGTATGATAGTATAATAGTGTATGCGATGTTATTTGAAGTATAAATCGAGCAAAATACACGTATTATGAATATGGTAAACAGTCGATGTATCACGATTTTTCAACTTTACTTAAATTACTCTGGAGTGGTTTTACTTTATGCCTTCAATCAAAAATGGATAGACTACATTTACACGGCTCAATTTACGCCAAAGTTATAACATCGATGTCATAAAACTGGCCAATAACAGTCATTTCATTCTTCAGAGAAATAATTATGAGTGGCCAATTTCATAACATCGATGTAACTTCGGCGTAAATCGAGTCGTGTAAACGTAGTGATAAATAAATTACATTGAAGTGAAAAATTCAAAGTATGATACAAGGTATATTCGAATCAAAAGGGTATATTCAACAAAAAAATACTTATCCCTCTCGTAAAGATATAAAAATAATTTATAAATAATTTACAGTTCCCATTTCCTTTCGCTCTCTCATTCTTATTCACATCTACTTAAGATAAATATGGTTCGTTCATTCGTTAAGGAACTGTGCGTTGTTACGCTTGTGGATTTTACGATATTTTAATTGAGATTAATTAATCGCTAATAATCGTAATGGATTTGATACTCTTTAGTGTTTGTCATAATCGCGTTTGACAAGATAATGCGACGGTAGGTAGATTCGCAACACTGTTTCGTTAGCTTCAATATTCAAAAATATTCTTTACCATCTACAAGATATATAATTTACACAATATATGTAGCGATAATATAAAATAAAATGCATATTGATCTTTATCTTCAAGTATTATAGTTTTTGACAATTCTTACAACTGAGAATGCGCGAAATTATCTTTTATCAGTGAGCTCTTGAGCGTAAAAAAAAATTCGGATTAACATCGCCATTTTTTATCGGAGCGAACGTAAAACATAACAAAAAAGGCCCAGAGAATTGTTTTAACGACCGTAAAAGTGATGAGAATACCAGTACTTCCTGCCAAAGTGAACGGCTCACCCCGCACATACTTTAGCTTAATAATCGCATCTGTCTAACGTTGACCGCCGGTCATTCTTTGTCTCATTGTGGGTCAAACATTCTTTGCGAATGTACATATCAAAGGCACTCTTATAAAATGAGGTACGGTCTATGACATAATATACGGAATATTTTGTCTGTCAAGAGTTAATAATAGCTTCCTTTATTTTAGATTTATAGCCAGTCTTTTCGTTTAATGGATATATTTGGTGAGAGAGCTTTATTGAACTATGTGACTTTGAATATATTAAACATTTTAATCCAACATCAAGATAATTTCTTCTCAAAATTCGACTATATCATTCTGAAAAAGTCTCAGCGAAACTGCTTAATTTTCTTTAATTAAAAGAAATCTCTTTAATGTTAAATTGATTTTAAATCTGTCAAAAAACTCAATTAATATAGATATCTATTAATTTCATATAATGTAATAATAATAAACATTGATCAAAAGTATCGACTTCAATCATACAATCTATTATTTATTCATTATTTATCAGCCACTTAATTCGAAAATATCTAAACAATATATTTCTCTAACGATTGATTTCTCAAGATTGCAATAATTATGTTATATATTATCGAAAACGACACACGAATAAATACCTTAATATTTCGAAATATTTCGACCCTTATCCATTTTCTTTTATGGAGATTGGTATGCATGTGCTAAGAAAGGGATTCTTTATGGGGGTTTATCCAATCTAAAAGTATGTAATCGCTTAAAATAAATTGCCCGGCAGAAAGAAATACTAAAGTGGGATGATTTAAAGAAAAAGATATGAGGAAGGGTGACGCGTTTATCAAATTAATTGCACTCTCCAAAGCAAGATCGATCCTCGAATAGAAATCAACTATAGAGTTCGTATCTATTTTCCCAGACGAGATACTATATACTATCAGATAAAATTTAACATCATTATATTACTGAAATATTACTAAATCTTTCTAACCAATCTAACAATTTCAACAATCAAAATAATTAAAAAATATCTTATCACTTTTTATCATACTGTAGAAACAATCATAAAGCTCACTGGCGAATCTAAAATCATAATGTTTCTTATATTACTTATATTACTACCTGTTGATCGGTCTCCATCGCCTCTCGTATTAATAGTCGCGAAGCGAATAGAGCGATTCCCTTCGATTCGACAGCGAGACGCGTAATCGCGTTGGAGGGAAAACGACTCGCCGGAGGCACGCACGTAAGGATAGCCGCGCGTGTGTCGGACCTCGGCTCGAACTTAATGAAACAATGGTAGTGGCCGTGGGGAGAAGGCAAGAGGAGGAAGGGACTGAAAGAGACCTCGGTGCTAACTGGAGTCCCCCGCGGTCAATGAATCTGCTGGCCTTTTCCCATGCTCGCGAGGACCACGAGAGTGCCCCGGCAGCGCCGCGACTCTCTTCGGGTCCAGCCGATTTTATTAGTCTCTGACTCATTCTGCCTCTGGGACAGGCGTTTCTGTCTGTCGTTCCTCTCCCTCTCCCTCCCCCGCCCCCTTCTCACTCATTCTTTCTCTTTGTCTCCCCTTTTCTCTTTTTTTTTTTCATTCTCTCTTTATCTCTGCGTCGCGCGTCGTCTCGTCTTGAGCGTATGAACACTTCTTTTTCGTTTCTTTTTCCATTCCCCTTTTTTTTTATTCGTCGCTCTCCGACGGAAGCCGCGAATAAACGATATCAAACGTTTCGTCCGCCGCCGAACGCGTCCGCACACTTGGCGCAGAAATATCACAGACCTTGAGTCATGGATGTGACATAAATGTTGGATACGTGACCGTCGGGCTATCGAGGTTGCCAAAATAGGCCACTATCTCTGATTCGGACGAAAGGCTTTAGACCTTAAAGAGAGAGATTATCGGAGAGTTATTTTAATTTACATTAACCCTTAATGTACACAATAATTTTCCGGTCCTTTGTCACGCACGATTGGTCATTTGTGTCCTAGGTCAATTTCATCATTGTTACAAGTACACAAAACTTACAAAGTGATTCTTATATACAATACCTTTAGAAAATATTTGTAAAGTTGTGTATTTAAAAAAAAATAGAAAGAATAGAGATCATTATTCATCCAGGAATTTTTAGTATTTCAAAGAAATACATGGAACGGACGGTTTTAGACGAAGTACTTAAAAGTTTCAAAGAAATACGTGGAATGAATTTTTACTGAAATACCTAAGAGTTTAATTAAATATAAATCTGAAAATAATTGTATAGGACACTCAAAGCTGGTTGTTACAATGTCAAAACTTTTGACAACATTGTTCATATGTTTGAGTTTCTTACGTATTTATTTTGATAGTCCAACAAAATATTATTTTTAGATTTGTGTCTACCTAAATTTTTAAGTATTTCAGCAAAATCATTCTTTCTATGAAAGAAATACGCGATTAACTCAATTGTGTATACTAAGGATTAAATATAAAAATAAGAGACATTAATAGTACGTGTACATGAAATTATCCTTTTTTTTAAACTCGGTTATTAATTTTTATTTTCTACACTATTCGTCAGTGTACTTTCATACTTTACTCAAAAAAAGTGATCTTGCAGTTACAGCGAAAATTATCTAAGTACGAAAAATAACTAAAATATTGTAAATTAAATAAATTTCTAAAAAATACTGCGACATTGAATATGTATTGTATAATATAATCATATAGATGACAGAGATAGAATTTAGATTTGTGCTATAAATTCTATGATACATAATTTTCTATCAGATACAAAAATAGCTATAATTCTAGCTAGATCAACAAAATATTTTTTTGCGTGTTCGAATTCTTACATTAATTTGATTTCTAATTATACGCATTACAATTATAAAATCGTGGGTGTCTATTTGAAGAGATTCTCGGGAAAAATCATGTGACACACCGGAACAAAGAGCGACGAAAAACTATCCGCGACGGTTCATTTGCCAAGCAACGACGTTCGCTTCTGTCAGTTTATTTTTCCCCGTACCTCGCGGGTGGACCCGGAGCTTTGCTTTTCCCATCGCGCGGTTTGTTCTTTCCTTTTTCGTCTCGCATCTGACCGTCTGTTCATCTTTCGCAGCTTTCAACTTCCTTCGGTCCAGCTTAAGAAGCCTACTCGCTTTCTCCTTCTCCTTGTCTCTCTTTCTTTCTCTTTCGTCTCTATTTTCGTCTTCGTCATGGCACGACAGAACCGAGGAGAGTCTTAAGGGTGGCGTTAACGAGGCGGCGAGACTTTCACACGGCCGCTCGCGTCGCCGAGGCAAACAGGTCCGTTTAGCTCCAGTTGCTGGGGCAAACCTTCCTATTTATTCGAGTTATGTTGAGTCGCGTCATCGTAAACTTCCTCTCTATCGATGCGTCCGCACGATATCATATCGGTAACGTCTCCGCGTACAATGAGCAACTGTTGGCAGTCACCGGAAAGTCAGCGGAAGTTCATTCCAAGCTCGCGCTTCTCACGTACTTCGTTTGAACTCAACTCGACGAGGATATCTCTTTTTCTTGCAATCTTGTTATCATGTTTAGTGATATCTTTAATCTTGCGATTCGATTTTTCGTTATTTTATATAACTAATAATGTCATTATTTCTATTAAAAATAGTGCTATATAAGGTTATTAGATAATTTGTTATGCGTTATTTTTTTTTGTTATTGTTTTTATTTTTTTGGACAAAACTGTCAATATTTTCTATCTTTAAAAAAAAAATGCTCATATAATTTTATACACGAATTTTATGTACTAATAAAAAAAATTTTACTAGTATCTCATATTAAAAAGATATATTTTTTTTGTTTGGAGAATATCTTATTAAATTACATGTTAAATAAGTAATTTATTTTAATAAATTTATGACTATAAATTTGTTTAGTTTATAATTTAATGAATATTACGGTATTTGTATTATGAGATATGAAAATTATCATTGAAAATATGAGCCCAGATATAATACAGAGAATTCAAAAAGAATTCAGTTGTTATGTCATCAATTTAAAATTCATTTTCAGACACAAAAAGAATTCTTTTTCTGAAAAGAATTTTTTTGCATCTAAAAATGAACTCGAAATTAATGACATACAATTGAATTCTTTCAGTGATATATGGGAAAGTAGTAAAGATATGGTGTCATGAATTCTATTCACGAAAAGAACGATTTGGCTGAAGTATTTAAAAGTTTAATTAGATGCAGATCTCAAAATAATTTCGTTACTATAATAAAATAATAATTATAAAAATAATTATGTAAGAAGTTTAAAGGTTGTTAGACTATCAAAACTTATTGCAACATTGCTTATCATGCTTGAAATTCTTATAATTATTTTACGGTCCAACAAAATTATTTCTAGATCTGCATCTACCTAAGTATTTAAATACTTGAGCAAAATTTTTCCACGTGAAGCTACTATCTTTGGAATATCTTTAATATCCACGCTCGTAAGTACATCTTCGAACGCAAGAATGAAAATGAAAAGAATCATGGAGGGAACCATGGAGGGATATGAGTGAAGAGGAGGCGCGCCCGCGGGAATCGCTGTGGAGACGTGCGTGGAGAGGCACGGTCGACGGATGAAAGGGCGGCGGTGGAGCTGGCCGAGGGGGAGACCGAAAGTGTAGGGGGCCCGGTTGGTCCCAAACGCACCGCCGCCACCGCCGCGTTCGTTGCGGCCGAAACGAACTGGCGTAGCCAGGAGGCGAAACACGCGAATCCTTCGCCTCTTTCTCTCTCGCCTCGTCGGTGATAGCCCTGCCCTATTTTGAACGGAAAGACTCTTGTGAGAAGAGAGAGAGAGAGAGAGAGAAGGGATGGGGGGGGGGAGGAGAGAAAGAGAGAACCTGGCGAACCTTGGCCGAGGCATATCCATGGGAATAGCATCGTGATTGATTTGACTGACCGTATATACTCGGTGACCATGAGATATATGTTAAGCGTCATATCGATGATACCTTGTTATCGTTGATGATGTTTGATAATTATCAAGTCTCTTTCTTTAGAAAGAGATGAATTTCTGAAAAATTACCGCCAGGAATGCAGCCAGATAAACCTGTACCTGCGATATTAGACGCTAAATGCCTTCTCTCTTACCCTAATTCACACATCCATCTATTCTACACACCTACTACTATACCTTAATTTACACATTCCATGCAATACATGCATTCTTGTCTTTTTCGAAATATTACTGGAATTTATTACTTGTTAGAAGCAGTACTTTTGATAAACCAATAAATATTATACATAGATATTAGCAATGACAATTTTGTGTCCTATATTGTTTTTTTTTCCTTCATTTCTACTCTTTTATAATGGTTGCGTTCAGCGAAAACAGCAGCTTTAATTTAATTTAATTTAATTTAATTTAATTTAATTTAATTTGCAACGCTTTGCAACGATTGTAAAATTCTCTAATATGATTGGTATTGCGTTTTTCAATGACAGAACTAGCGCGCACTCTTTAAAACCATTGTATACAAATACATAAAGACGTACGTTTAATAAAAATATAGAAACAAATTAAACCGCGAAATATTCAATACATTTTATTGTTCTATTTGATAAAATATACATTGGGTATTTTATCAATTCAGATATCTCACTTTTACATTTAATTAGAGTAGTGTACAATAGTTTTAATGCGCATTAGTTCTGTCAATAAAGAACGCTATTAATTCCTCATTAGATCTAAATCAGTCATATTAAAGAATATTACAACAGTTGCAAAGCTGCTTCTTCTGCTAAACGAAGCCAGTGTTTTGGATTTAAGAGGGATTTAATGGACACAGATGTGTGTCAAGCTTCGGTAATTATCTCGAAAAAGTATTAACACTAAAAGATTTTGCTTTAGTAATTCGTTTTATAGGTTTGTTCAAATTTACAGTGCATGTTTCGAGTTTTTACCATTTAATAGGGTAGAGACGTGATTTCGTTGGAAGTTCAGCACGACCATAATCGCGGCATAACACGCGGGAATATTTTCATTCGAGAAGCACTACCATTTTCTCTCTCTCTCTCTCTCTCTCTCTCTCTCTCTCTCTCTCTCTTTCTCCTTTCGAAAACTTCGTTCCTTGCTCTACCCTAGAATCCCGAAATCCGACCTGGGCAGTTTCGGCAGCCAGCTCTTTCTCCTTCGTAGTGCGCCCGACTCTCTGCATCCTTTAGAAGCAAAAAGGCTCTGGATATATTCTTTGATCCTCGACGAAGGAGCCGTTTCCTTTCTTCTCTCTGGTTATCCGTTTCGTACGATGCCTCGGAAGGAAGGACCTCCCCGGACTTGGTCGACTCCACGGAGGTCCCGTTCTTCTTTCTTCTTCCTTCCCGATCTTTTCCTTCCTTCTCTTTCATCTTCTCTCTTTTTCTTCTTCTTCTTCTCTTCCTTCTTCTGCTCTTGCGCGCCAGTCAAAGGATCCAGACCCTGGTTGAAGAAAGAAGGAAAAGAAAGATAGAGAGGAGGAGAGAAGGAGCAAAGACGGGAGGAGTTGGGAGAAAAGCAGGAGGAGAAGGAGAAGCTGGAGGTCTGGAGAAGACAAGGTCTCCTTTAACTCTCCTCCCGGGACTCGGTTGGTACCTTTCCATGGTGCGTACGCGTATACATATATACGTATGTGTATTTCTCTGCGCAACACATACGAGACGTACGTGAAGAGACGGATGCGCGATAGAAAGAAAGAGGAAGAAAGAGACCCCGTGCACTACACACCATACAACGTCGTCGTGCAAACCCCATGGGCCCGTAGAACCGCATTCCAAGGCGGCTCCATGGATATGGCCCACGATGGCGTTAGAGGCAGCCGGCAGGAGGAGGAAAAAGAAGAGGAAGATGAAGATGAAGAAGAAGAAGAAGAAGAAGAAGAAGGAAAAGAAGAGACCGAGGGATTGGCCTGAAAAGTAAAGGAGAGAAAGGGAGAGAAAGAGACGGTGAAAGAAAGAGAGGAAAAGCTTGGGAATAACTCGATAAAGCGAAGGACTCTTTCTAATTAAAATGAGTTCCGCCGCGGGTCCTCGTGGCATCCTACGATTCTCGCCGCGTTCTTATTACGTCGCGAACTTTTACTCTCTCCGCCTCCTCCTTCTCCATCTCCCAGTCATCCCAGTCTTATTCTTCTATGCCGCCGTCACGCACGCACCTTACATAGGCTCGGATGAATTGTCTTCCTGGATCGGTCGCCAACGCGTTTTCGCGCGTAAATCGCGATTGAAATACGTCAGCTACGTAATCGGGTCTGGGTGGCGGTGAGAGAAAAAAGATCTGGTGGGTCATAATTTTTGGAGAACTAGGGGATTACGTCCAGATGATGGATGGCGGATAGGGCATTTAATCCTCCATTGGCGTGAATGCGTTTGGATATGTTGGGACGTTTTCCTAAATATTAGTTGAAACTAAGTGAAGTTTAAGGAGGAGCTAAATATAAAATGATTAGACTGAATTGAATGATAAACATTTAAAACTTTTACGAGATCCTTAACTGTTTTTATTTCTACTAAATTATATACAGAAAAGATCAAAGTACATACTTGGCAAATGATAAGTATTTAAAAAAAGACAAATATTCTCTCTCTCTCTTTATCAAAATTAATGATCAATATAATCAATGTGCAACATAAATGAAAAATTAATCATTTCGATAAATATGAACGTTGCATTTAAAGCAAAATCTATCATTACCTTTTCACAAGTATACAAATTTTCGACTGCAGTTAGAAAATTTTTTGCATTTCTTGGTTATTTGGTCCCAAAATCGGATCAAAAGAAAATAAAATGATATAACAATGTCGTAGAAAGGAATGTATCTTGGACAATAGCAGACAAATAGGTTCGCGTGACAGTTCAGTAATCTATCATCTTCTTTATTTGGTCCTACAACTTTCGCTGGAACTAATAGAAGCGATGTGACATTTTGTGCCACTGTGTCATAAGAATATTTTCTAGGTAAGTGAATCTGCTTTACGAGCCTTTAAAAAATCATTTTCTATGTTAAGAAATCGGAATCTCCATTCATACTAAGTCTGTTTCACGAAATTTTATTATACGTTTTAAAAAAAAGTTGAGAACCGTTGCCTCAAACAGGTAGAATAAATGATCGCGCGAATACTCCTCGGCGATCGCGATCCAAAGATAAGCAAACACATTTTTCAACAAAGTAAGAAGCATATTTTTATTTGATTCCCTTTTGGATGTATCATGTAGTAATAAAAGCATGGAAGAGATCGTAAGACTTAAATATTTCGTACATATATTTTACTTCAGTAATAAGACGCGCAAATTTAAAATGCCTTTATAACATAATCTTTCTCTTACATTAAATTACAGATGTATGTGTAATAAACACGTTTAAATCTTTTTACTCAGAAAATTGGAATCGTTTTTTCTTTTAATGATGTTTAAATGTCGCAAGTGTATTTAAAGATACAATATTTGCGATAATTTCAATCAAATTTTGAATTTTGTTGTGGCATTTCTTATTTTGATATATTAAACATTGTAATATACATATCTCTTTTTATTATAGTTTCGTGTGTAACATTATTATTTTATTATATTCTTAAATACTTTAAATATGTTATTTTTAATATTTAACCATGCATATATTTCATACAACAGCAATTTATCGATGGAATTTCATCGCTTTAGTCATTATAATATATATAGCTGTAAATCGATTCACATACCACTTTAATATCTTTTGCCTCCCGCACGCACCGAAAATTATGAACCTATATGATACAACTGTTCTACCATCGCGATAATATTTTGTACGTGATTTTTTTAATGAGAAATTTGCGAGATATGACATACCCACTTGCAATGTTACAATTAGTACAACCGTGCGATTGCAAAATTCCAGTTGTGCTGACTATCAACGATTTAGGATGGAATAATTAAGAGCTTATTAGAAAAAAAAAATTCTGAGGAGTCATTCCGCCGCAAAGTTCTATCATCCAATACATCTGATTTAATGACCTGTTGCGTAAATCAAACGCTCCGTCTTCCACCTCTCGCTCGTCGCTCCTCTTTTCGTTCTCAATTCTCCTTTCACTCTCATCCTTCTTCACTTTCTCTCTATCTCAGTCCCTCCCTCCTTCTCCCTTTTTCGATCGTTCGCGTTGGCGGCGGCGGCTTATTCCTCGTTTAGTCCTTTTTTCTTTCCTCTCTTTCTCTCTCTTTTTCTCTTTCATTCTTTCTCGCGAGGAGGTAGTGGTCCCTCTTTCAGAACGGGCAACCACCACTACATTACATCTCCACCGTCATCTCGCGCGAGGTAGGTCGCCCCCGGTGATACATGGCGTTTCTCACGGTGATAATTATCACCGAATCCGTGAAATACGGGAAGGTAGGCTGACAAGCATATTAAAACAGTTTGTAGAATAGCAATTTTAGACAAAACATGATAAAACAAAAAGAAGTAATATGCGAGAATCAAGAAAAGATTAAAAAAATATGTATGTATAAAAGTATATAAACATAGACAGTATATAAACAAGATAATAGAATTAGATATATATATAAATGAATAATTCTTAATAAATGAATTATTCTTAACGTGCGAAATACTATTATATTCATCAAAAAATGTTACTTTCATGGTTATGATAAAAATTGTTCTCTTAGCTTTTCGTAATTTCTAATTTCTTAATTTCTTTCCTTCTAAGATTGACCTCGTTACGTTTCGAGATATCATACAATGATATTCATACAATTTCTTGCCTGACAAATGTATTAACATATAATCGAGAATATTGCGTTTTAATATCGCAATCATATTTACAGTTGCATTTCTGTTAAAAATTTTAATCGAAACCAGTCTTAAAAGGCATACGATTTAATAAATTGATCTAGAAAATCAATTAAATATTTATTATGTTATATTTGCAATCAAAATTGAAGTTAAGGAATTCAAATAAAATTTAGTTTAAGACACAGTTTTAGTTGTGTGGATTAATAACTGATTTTCGAAAGAAGATTATACATATGTGAATGCAAATTAATGGCTCTTGTTTCTTGTACTATATTTTCAAAAGTGATTTGAAAAGAGGAATAAGTTAAATATCAAGAATAGATTTTTAAAGGATTAATATTAAACATTATAAGATTTTTTATTTTTCGAATTAAGAGTTGCGGCGCAACACGAATCGCCACACAGGATGATATAAATAAGATTAAATATTATATTGAATATTTATTATCACACGTATATTATATTGCGGAATTTATACGTATATTATATTGCGTGTACAATGCGCGTATGCGACAGATTTAGTATTTTGGATGAATAATGCGAAAAAATACAATTATAAGCTATGATGAGTTCTACATTGGCGATGTGTCACAAATTAGCAAATAAAAAATATTAATTACTGCAGAATTGTATGTCGCTCATTATTTATTAATTTGTGACACGTCGTGAGTGTAAAGCGGATCATACATAATTCATGATTGTATTTTTTTCATATTATTCCTTCATCGCAAGAAATTAAAGTGCATGCAATTATCGTAATTAAGTATCATACAAAGAATCGAGTGATCGTTTTATGTAGGTGATTAATTTGTGCGCGATAATAATTAGCCGTGTTTTTGCAAGAATGTGAGCATAACGAAGGAATTTAAAAAGAATGCCTGAACAGGATCGAACGATAACAGCGGAACAATTGAATGAATCATTATTTATTATTTTAATATTAATAATAAAATTTATTGAAATTAGTTTCAGAGATGCAAGTGCAACAACTACATGTGAACAGAAAATTTGGTTATTACGATTTTGCTTTATATGGTATTAAATATTTTGAAATAATTCTGGCGCGCGGCGCCTTGGTATTTGTGTATTACTTATTGCGAATAGTGTGTTGTGTTTACACAAGGTCGCCATGCTACCATTCGTTCGCCAAGACTTGAACTGACAAGAAATATCATGAGCTGCTTCATGTATCGTCGCATTACCTATCGATTGCAACAAATGCCAAAAGAAATCGTAATCATTTTCGACGAGCATTCTGCCCATGCTCTCGTTAAGCAAACCTTGTAAAAGATTTGTAAATGTACTAAGTCAGTGGTTATTCGTTCTACTTCTGTGTGATTATTTATTTCGTATAGCTTATATATGATTAAAATGGAAATCAGTATAATGAATAAGAAATTATAAATTATTTCGTGATATTCACAAGCAATAATTTTTTTTTTTAAATATTACTTGAATTTACATCAATTTATCAGTGATTTAAATGTAATAAAGTACTTAATATATTTTCCGATGGAAAACGAAACATATATTTTCCAGCGTATTTTAAATTCTTCACCGATTTGAATTCTTATTTCCGGATAAAGAAAGTCTATTTTCGCGATTGAACATTACTCAGTACAATTTACACAGTACAATTTAAGAAAGGCAGAAGATTTTATAGGAAATTTTCTGCAACGGTAAAAAGCATGGGATGAGTTTTTTTTAATCATTTTGTTCGATGCTTATTGAATTAGTCATTGCTAATTATTTTAAAAGTACAACGTTACTTCATGAAATATCAATTATTTATTATTATGAATTAATCATATCTGTATATTTGGCAGTTCAACGTAATTTACATTACAACCCTGCTGCTATGTAACATACTAAGTAACACCTTTTATTTTAATGAGATGATAGATGAGCTATAGATATACATATCAATACTATATTTAAATTAAACGTTATTAGCATAAGAATAACAGTAGATAGAATATAAGAATATAAGTTATATCTATTTTACAGATTTATTGTCTCATAATAGATCTATGAAATATGTTTGGTTTATATATATATATATATGTATGTAAAATAAATATATCTATATAACAAAGCAGAGAAAAATTGTTAATTTTATTGTTATTTCATTGTATTAATTATTTTTTCACAAATACTTTTTAAACAGAATCTGAGATTTTTGTTTGATCTCTTTACATGTTTCCTAGATTAAATATATGTATAAATATAGTATATTAGAGTATATTAGAAAGTAATTTATTTAGAATTTTCTTCGAGATGTATTTTATACAAACCTAAATAAAAGATTAAACAACATTTTGTTGCCAGGTCATATATTTTAATTAATTTACTTAATAAAAAACGTGGCATCGATTATATTTATCTTTGTATTAAATAAGAACCCAATTTTATCAAAACTTTTTGTAACCAACCGCAAAATATTTAAATAACATATTATGCATTATGTTAAATTAACATTTGAATATGTTAACAATTTAATACAAAATTTTAACAAGAATCGGTTTTATTAATACAAATACAAGTCTTATTAATTTGATCTTATTAATAACTTGACTTTATATCACTCGAATTACGGGTATAATAACGAGGATCTAATAATTATCTTATCTCATATATATATGTATATATATATATATATATATATATACACACACACACACAGAGGGTTACTAGTACCTAAAGTTTAAATTTCGCGGAAATAATCTTGTTTCTCACAGTCAGCTGAGTACTTTCATTTAATCGAACTGTTTGTGTTTTACGTTATGAAAATTTATTCTGCGTTTTTATACAAGATAATGAATAAATACAGGCGTAAAAGTGTGCGTAAAGAAAGTGAAGGTGAAGCGCGTTCCATGAGCGAAATGCATTCCCTAACGTAAAATGCGTGCTGAATGCACCGTACTTCACGACGAGATCGCCGATAACAGGTGACGCGATATTGAACAGGTGATTCGATATGCGAACAATGCGATATGTTCCGCGCAATTGCCGCAGCGAGATGCGTGCAAGAGGCTGAAGCCGTCAACCAATCGAACGATGTGGCTTTCCTGTCGACATACTGGCGTGTTCAATAGAATGTTGTTGGACGGAATATACAGATAGAGCAATGTCACACTTTCGTGACACAAAGACCATAGCGATGGCAGTGGCTCTTTGAAATGATTTTTCCATTTGATAGTTACTACAGGCGTATAGCAATAAAATATATAATGAATCAGAATAGACTGAAATAGAATAGTAATAAAAGTATAGCTATAGATTCTTAAAATAGCAAACCGTAAAATGATAATTTATCCGTAATAATAAGCAGCTAGAAAACATTTTATATTTATGTTAAAACTGATTTTTGTTAAAATTTATGTTGAATTTTTAGTATATTCAAACGTTGATTGATGAATTTTAATATTTTGTGTTAAGTTAATATTTAATATTTCGTTAAGATAACATAATTTATAGTGATTAAATAATATAAAAATAATGTAGTTTTGAAACAAAATTTTCAAATAAATGAATAAAAGGTAAATGTATGCGTAAATTTAACATGTATAAATATTAATTTTACTAAAGAAAAATACTTTCATAATGTGTCAAAGTATTACATTTTTGTGATGATTTTTACATAATTTTATATTATTTTCTAATATATTCATCTTGTGTTAAATTAACACAAAAATTTGAATGGACCGTTTGTGAAATGTGTTAAATTTAACACATTTCCAACTTTACAGTTGCATTATGAAATTTATTTATTAAATTTCTTTACGTATAATAAAAAATCGATGATCCATCTGTACTAAAAATACTAAAAATACTCTAAATACTCTAACGTATGTGATATCCATAAAATGACGTACGCAATCTCTATTTTACGCAATACAATGTTAATAAACGCAACTTAATCCCACGCATGTCACTTTTGCGTGCGTAGATTGCTGTTTATTCACGTTGTAATTATCAATCTCGGGCAATTTCCTAGCACGTCACGCACTCACGCGCTCGTTCTACTAATACGTTTAGTTGTAGTTCCCTTTAAAGAGAACGGGACGCAGTCTCTACTCGACATCAATAAAAGGATGATAATAACGCCGCTTAAATGAACGCGTAATACATTCTGCTACTCGCGAACGGAGGCGCATCAGCTTACTTACATTACAATTATCGATCTTGATATCAGTGGACCCTAACGAGGATTAATAGCACGTCGATTATTTATTTTGTGTCTCGCGCGCGGCCTCGCTTAGCCTTTTAAATCGCCTTGTCTTGGGTACGAGAGAGAAAAGGGGAAAAGAGAGAAAGAGAAGCGCGGCCGAATAAATTAAATCCTTACCAAGAATTCGCTAACGACCTGTATCTTGTGGACTACCCATCCCTTAATGTCGTGTTACACACTCTCACACGTATCTTTTTATGTGACACCCGCTACGCGAGAGGTGACCACGTAGTCTGTTCGACACTGAACGCTACGCCGGATTTTATGAGGACAACCTACGAAGTTCTCGCTAAACTTCTAAACGCGACAAGCTATTTCTTAATCATTGGATGCACAACGTTTTTTTTTTCTTGACACTGTTACATAAGTGGCGCTAGCTAATCGAAGCTCGCCAGTAGTCCTTTTTTTTTTAGTAGTAGACTGCGGCACTTTTTAGACTCTGTATCAGATGTTAATGTCATGTTCTTTTAATTATCTTACAACGAACTTAGAACTGCTGCGAATATTCCGAGAGGCGAGAAGAATTCTAGTTGATAAATCCCGCTTTTCCGCCCAACTTCTCTTTTCGGAAAACCAGGTAAGAGACCTAACGGCACTCAATGATTGTATCGTGTATATATCCCGAAAGAAATCCCGATGGAAATCTGACCGGTCAGCCGTTGCATTCTTGCGATTGAGAGCCCTTCGCAGGGTGCACCGACACGCCCCGGGCGGTTCCCATTGCATTGCATCGTCCCTTCGAACGCCGACACGCGTTCATTGTCGGACGTTGCTGCGAGATCGCGCCGCCAAAAGGTAGACTGATTCTACACGGCCTTCGTAAACATTTCCATGCATTTTCCTGTCGTGCTATTCGACTAACAGGTTGCGGCGCGAACGATGCGGCGCGAACGATGCGGCGCCAGAAAACGGACGTACACACGCGAGCCACGAAGTGCCCTTTTTAGTGCTGCGAACGGCAATGACATTGCATTCGTGCCATTCGTTACTGAGCTCACTTGCCCTTTGAATCTTGTCCCGGAATTTTCGAGCGTAATGAACGCTTTGTCGCCTCGTCTCTCGAGTCGTGAATATCCATGATATATCGTATGTCTTGTTTACAATCAAAACTGCAGACATATATACATATATACGTGATGAACTTTGAAACGGGTATTTCGAGAGATTTATTTATTTCCTTCTAAATTTAAAGTGTAAATTTTGAATATTACACAAAAATACGATAATCTTAATCGATATTCGCAGATTCCGTGGACTCAAATATTTTCTTCTACTGTGTGATAAAAAATTGTTCATAACAAATGTTTTTCACAACTTTATATAATTTTAAATTACATGATCTTATTCCTTGGATTTAATTTTCGTGAAAAAAAATCGTTTCCTCTAAATTTCTTAAAGAGAAATTTCACTCTAGAAGAGTGAAAATACTACCACTATTGAAAAAAATAAAAATATATTTGCACCGTTTTAAGATTTTTGCTTTTTTGGAGTGCGATTTCACTCCATAAAATTTAGAGAGTTCATTATGTTAACTTTAAGCAAAGACAAATTAATCTAAAATATATAATCGATAAATTATATAATCTACACTATTTTCATATATTTTCAATATTTCATCATACATGCAATATTTTTTAGAGAATTCAGGACTCGCAAATACTAGGAATATTTCGGAACAAATACCGATTAGAGTTAAATAAAAAAATTATGTAGAACTTGTTAGGAATATTTCGGAACAAATACCGATTAGAGTTAAATAAATAAATTATGTAGAATTTGTTAATATTAAATATGACAAAAATAATTATTTTGATAACTAAAATTCTACAATGTAATCGTTAATAAATATATATAAAATATGACGAAGGGAGAAGGTCAAATAATTTTGAAATCTCAACAGACATTTAAAACTACATTTTTACATTTGTCGGAGAGATCGCGGCGTCACAGAGATCACTCTCTTTAGGACTAATTAACCTTGTCTACGGGATCACAATGCGACTGACAATAATTTGTCCCGCAGCGTGTCGAACGTTTCTGCGGTGATTCGCGAGTGCGTAATGGTTGAGCACACTGCACTTCAGGATCGCCAGTGAATCACCTTGTGAAGGTGGGCCGGCGGCGGGTCCATAGGTATGTATGTACGGGTCCGTACACACGCATTCACGTATGTAAGTGCACATACAGCACACTGCGTTCCGACTACACACGCGTATATACTCGCGTACACACACAATCGTACCGCA
>NW_011627316.1:0-16726 GCF_000204515.1 Acromyrmex echinatior | reverse complement strand
AAAATTTTGGTATTCACAATTATGTTACGATAATTATAATTGTGTAGTTAGTATCTATTAACTGTCTGTTCTATTCTACAAATATATATATATATATATATATATATATATTCTTATAAAATATAAATATTTTTAATTTGAACCTATAAACATACACCAACTGAGAAAAATATAATAAATATTTATTTGAGTTAGTGTCAATCTACTCTCTTATTTACTCACTAAAAAAGTGAACACTTAACAGTGCTTTTTTTTTAAATACATTAAACTGTTGTCAGGTTGGGGGATTTTTTTCTTAAATTTCTTCTTTGCACCAAGAGATTTTTTGAAATTACAAAAAGTTTAAGAGAAATTCTGAGGGACTTTTTAGAAGGAAAATACAAAGGAAAAATCCAAATTATGATTAAAATATTGAGAAAATCGCAATAAATCAGGATAACTTTCAAACAGATCTGGTAACATTGAATTACATTCGTACAATATAAGAATATTTATAATGAATATTTATAAAACATTCATAAAATATTAGTGCGTTATTTGGATTTTGAGATGCAATTTAGAGACATATGTACATACTTTTTCAGTCAAAGCATCATATAATATTATGGATCTTCCAATTGTATGTAATTGACTATTCAATATTCATTCATGAGAAGAGAAGATGACAAAAGTAAATACGATACGAAAATTCGTAAAATAGCTTCGGGGATTTACCCGTATCTGAATATCCGTATTCGAATTCTCATCGCGAATGGGAGACACAAGTCGCGCGGTGGACCCCCATCGAAAACGGCGAAAACAACATTTATCCGCAACGTGGCGCGATGTTATCGCGATGACGGGTTAATACGGGTCGATTTCCAGGCCAAGGGTGCAACGCGGGCGCTGCCCCGCCGACAAATAAGTTAACGCTTATGAACGTGAGTGAAGATGCGCGCCAGGGCGCAGTTGGGCGAGGAGAGTCACGTTTTTCGAAAGGTTTGCCGTGGGCCCGGACGGACCCACTCAGTTCGGGCGCGAGCGGGACCCGGGCCTCGAACGCGCGCCTCGCCTCACCTCACTTCGTCTTACCGCGCCTCGGTCCTGCCGCGCCGGTCGGCCCTGATCCCTTCGTACCTTGGGACCCACCACACCACGGGATGCTTCTTTTCCCTCTCTCTTCCTCTCTTCCTCTCTTTCTCTCTCTCTTTCTGATTTCTCTCTCGTCTCTCCCCGTCGGCGCAGCGGCGCAGCATCCTTTAATATCTCTCGCCGGCCTCCTCCTCGAGAGCTCGTCGGCTCTCATCCTCCTCGAACCCCTCCTCGGATCCTCTCCGGAGTTCCTCTCTTCTCGTGCCCACCTCTCTCAAGAGGCCCGAGCACTCTCTCGATAGCATCTTGATGGAATGCCTGCGGGGTAGGTACCTGCCGCATTGTCGGGTCTGCTCGCTCGTGCTTTCGCACTCCTCTCGTGCTCCCTTATTGTGTTGGCTGGCTCTCCGTTGGCAGCCGCGTTGGTTATGGAAGTGGTGGTGGCGATGGTGGCGGCGGCAGCAGCGACAACGGCGGCGGCGGTAGTACTGCTGATGTTAGTGGTGGTTGTTGTTGGTTATCGGTTCCATTTCTTCTTGTTGTATTCGCCTCTTGCTCTCTAGCATGCTCGTAGCACTTTGACACCGGTGCGCGCGATAGATTCGCAATGTTGTTGCCGGCAACGGCACCTCTTGGTCGCGCTATTTTATTGCCGACAGAATCGGCAATATCATTCTTTGAGCCCGACTCAAATCACGCGCGTTTTCCTCCGGATGTTGTCGATGTTATACGGTAATATCGATTAAAATTTAAAGATGAAATTCATCAAAATGTAGTATTTGAAACATGCATATAATATTGGCTTTATTTTATTTAAATCTTTTTGTGGTACTCTGTATTACGTACAGAAAAATACATACTGTACGCAAATAATACAATAATTATTTGTTTTAAGTATTTCACATATCTTTAAATCTATCATAAAAGTTTATCGTAAGTATAAAATTTATTCAAAATATATATTTGAATTCCAATGAGCTTAATACTTCAATCAAGATTATTAAGATAAAACAAATTTGATTTGCTTATTATATAATATATAATATCGCTTTTTTTTATTAATTTTATATAATATTCTTAAAGAAATTCTTGTTTTGAGTAAATAGTATTAAATATTTCTATAATAGTATTAAAAATTTATAATAAGTATACTGTAAGATTTAGTATACTTTGAGTTACACTTTAAAATTATTATCAAAAAAATATTCTTTATTAATAATAATCGTTACTTAAAGAAAGTAAATGAAATAATCACTTTTCTTAATAGAACGATATTTTTTTCATGTGACATATTATACTTGGCTTTCTTTTCCCAACGCGTTTCAATAATATTTTTTTTTTCATTGCTTATAATTTTTTTATTAATAAAGATTTTTAAATACATTTGCTTTGTATCGTTATGTTCCTCAGTGTCGGGTGTTTTGATTGAAAACAAATCTTTACAATACTTATTTTTATGAAGGTTATAAATTAAAAAGCAATCAATTGGGTTGGCTATGTATCCAATTATTCCCGTAATGTGATGCCGAAGGGTTAATTTTAATTTGCGGTTCTTAAGATAAAAGCAAAAAATGAATGTGAAAGATTAAGGACACGATACGGTTGATCTTAAATAAGGGGATATTACGTAAATTCGGAATGATTGAAACGAATTCGAAATTGCGTCTTGTTTGCACGCTCATCATCTCGTAATACATCTCTCATAATACTATCCACATGAAATTTTAATCGGCTCCGATTTATGGTGACGTTTCGCTCGTTTCAGTAAGAGGTATTCACGCGCGTCCGCGCTCGTAAACGTACTTAACGAGCTGCTCCGGTAAGAGCATTTATCCCGTAACTCTGTTTCGCCGCGCTATCTGAGCTTTCGCGTCATCTCTAATCATGATCTCATATCACGCGCGGACGCATTTTAATCAGGACTAGCGTCTCAAGTGTCAAGTCAATTAAATTGATTTCCGAGATCTATAATTTACAGAAAACGAGATGTTATGTCAAGTCACATTTTAATTTGTCATCGCTAGCAGTCATGAACGGAACGTAGAGGAGCAAGCGCTGTACCGGAAATCGAAAAGCAGAGAGTGGCAGTTTTCATCCCCGTCGACGCACGAGCGAATGCGTGCACCGCATGCACGCGTGTGGACGTTCCCGCAGTCGGTGCGTAGGTGTGGGTACACCCTGCGGAGGTAGGGCCCTGCTCTGACCCGAGCCTTTCGATTTCGTTTCTGTCGGCGGGGCATTCGTGGTGTGCTGTAGCCGCAGCCACAGAGAGAAAAAGAAGGAGAGGTAGGAGGGGAGACATACACACAGAGAGAGAAAGAGCGGATCTAATGGGGGTAGCCGAGGAATTCCTTTCGTTCGTAACCCGCGATTTGCTGCTTGCGAGGCGTGTGTATAACATCCGCCTTGATTCGTTGTTTTTTTTTTAATTTCGGGAATATTAAAATTTAATAGGCTTACTTTCTGATTTCCAGAGAGTTTATAAAAATATTTGCAATTTTTTGGATTGCTTAAAATCGAGAAAAGTGCTTTTTATTCTTAGAGAGATGTATAAGATTTGATGATAAGGGATGTTTTTGATACAAAAAGCTATTTCTCTGCAACTTTAAGTTTATAATTTATAAATAATATTAATGATACATATCGTTTCCTTCAAAAGTAACACAACCAGAAAATGTAACTTTTGAGTTATGAGTTAGGAAAAGAGATTACTCTAGCAATCATAAAATTAAAAATAAATTAACTTAATTTCAATCCATCAAATAGCATTTGTGTCATTCTTAAGATTTTTAAAGAGATGATAATATTTTTTATTAAAGTAAATAATATTGTTTATTTTATTTTTTAACACATTTTGAATTAGTATTTGTAAATAAAAAGGAGAACTCTCTCTCTTTCTACAGAGAACAATTCATAAAATTAAAACAGTTTGATAATCGAAGTCTGAAAAAGAAATTGTTTTATTTTGATTTTAAATTTAATCATTTTATTTTAAATAATATGGAAGTTATAGGTTCTAACAAATAAAATCATCCAAGTAATCATACCAATAAGAGTTGACACAGATTATTGATGTGTTTATTTATTTAAAGAATATCACATGAAATCAACTAAGCAACTACGCAATGTTATTATATAACGTTTCGATCCTTCGTTTAGGATCCTCTTCAATGCTATTCTTTCATTTATATAACATTTTCAGCGAGTGTCAGAAATATATAATTAAAACGTGTGTTATATTAAAAGTCGCTTTTACATATAAAATTCGTTCTGATAAATTAATTATTGATGTGTCAAGATGTGATGCGTTCCTTCGTCTAACATAGTTTCTCATTGACCGATTTACTAAATAATGAAATCGATTACGTGTTGTAAGTATAAAGTACGTGTTATATTTAAAACTTACATGCTAAGCTATGTTAGACCATTGTCCATTTGACATGTGAATCTCGTGTGAGAGTATAATAATCAATGTGATATAATTGTTGCTAATCATTTTAATTGTTCATACAAATATAAACTGTTGGTGATATTTCAAATTATATCACTTTCGATTAATGTTTCAGATTTATTATATCTTATAAGCTATTAAAATCGTTACAACTTAAAAAAGATGGTTTTTAATAAAGGGTTGTGGAACAAAAATTATAAAAATGACATTTAATCATTTTTTATAGAGTATATTCTTTTTATCGATTATTTAATTAATCAATAATTATCTATTTAACGAAAACACAGTTTTTCCCTTTTTCTGTAAAACTTCTTAAATTTTTGGGGATTGTGTCGATCATTTTTGAAAGCAAGGGAACGATATGTATATGTATTTACATGAAATTATTAGTGTCTTAATTCAGTATTTTGAGTCGCTAAGATTTCTTTCTCTTCAAAGTCCTTTCTTGCAATCTATTTTTTTTTTTTTCGTATAAAATCACACCAGAAACGACCCATATTCAACTTATCCTATGCAACTCGGATACGTTCACTAGAGAGGACACGATCCACACGATCGGGACTCGGGACGGACTTGAAACTCGTTAAGCGTCGTCGCCAAACGAATTCGTTATAGCGACTCGCTTAGGACGACCGATTTTAAGGAACGTCAGAGAAATGGATGACACAACGACGTTATATGGACCTACAACGTACGTATACACACGCGAGGGCGAGTACAAACGCAACGCGGCACGGTGCGAAGCGCGCGAGTAGTCACCGGCTCGGGAGACCGCATTCCTCTCTCATCGTTTCTCACTGTGCAGGATCTCCACCGTGGCCACCGATATCTTTATTTTGTCCTGTCATAATTCAAACGACGTACAACGCAACGTGGCCTCGATAAAGCCACCTGGACAAATCGTCCGGCCGTCCAGTGAGCGCGGCTCCGACGTAGTCGATTGCTGTAAGAGCACCTCGAGATTCGGTCCGAATTAACGCCGCATAATCCAGGTCGACTGTAAAGTATCGACGACCTTCATATCTTATTGCTCTTTTTATTAAGTCCTACGATTATTCGCGAGGACGAGATATTTCGTGAGGTGCGAAGCATACGTATCAAACCTTTGACGGCGAGAATAAAAGTGTACCGTATCTTAAATTATAAGAAATGACGTTTTATACATTTTTATGTTGCATATAATGTGCTTTCGTTAGTGTTACACGGAACGTTATAATTTCTTATTAGCATATATTTCACTTTTGTTTCAAAGTCTTTTACTTTCTAAGATCTATCCATTTCATTAACTCGGGAATAGTTACCTAAAGTGTTTTTATATCCTAGCAAAGGAAATGTGAATTGTTGTAAAATGGATATTGTTTTTTTTTCTTGTTGGTTTTTTTTTTGTAACTATTCTTTACCAACCATTAAATATGCAATTCCATCAAAAACTCGTAAACGATATGTTATATATTAACTAAAATTTTTATTTTTTTATAAATATTGATAAACTATTTAATGTATTTACATTTTACTTAATATTTGTTTTATTCCATTAATTTTTTTCAGATAATGAAATCCGTAATATTTTCAAATGCCAATCAATCAATATGTCATCATGTCATTATACATTTAATTTCTACATGGATAGTATCTTAAATTAATATGTCTATTATTTATTTCTATGTATATTATAACATAATACGTTGCGCTTCGAACTGTGATTTGTAAAGACGGAGATTATTTACTTGGTTATTCAACGAAGAGAATTAACGACAATTAAGAAGTAGAGGTATCCTCATCCTCTGTCGAACGCAATGACCATCTCCAACATGTGTGGATTAGATTATTGCTCATGGAAATATTATTTGGATTGCTGATGATTGTTTCGGTTTGAAATAAACCGAAATGTTCAAGGAAATTGTTATCAACAAGTAATGTAAAATTATAGTAAATATATCGATAATAATATGTAATTAATAATAGTAATTTTAATTGAGGTGCAAAGACATTTTAGGCGATGGTTTATGTAAAAAAATGTGGTGGTTAAAATTCTTTAAACTCTGTTAACGAATATTGATAAATCGATAATAAACATCAAAATATATAAAAATCTTTTCTTTATCAAAAATTTCATGTATAGATAATTGATACAGATAATTGATACAACGAAAAGTATTATTATTCTCAATAAGTTATTAATAATAAAATAATTTGTGATTCTATATCATGTATACATACGATATGAATGGAAAGTTAATCAAGGATTGAATTTGCAAAAAAATTTTATTTTGTCTCTTAAAGTTTGGATTAATGTTATTGCGAAATAAGGCTGTCCGCCAAAGTCTCATCGCGATTTCGCGATTATAACCAGACCTGAATAAGGGGAGAGAAGGGGGAGATGCAGAGACTTCGAGGAGCTGGATGGAGCCGCTTATAGGCAGTAAATCTCTGCGGATGATTAGAGGTCGGCATCGGGCCTTGTTACCCCGATATGGAATTCAATAGAGAGCAGAAACGATAAGAACGATTAGCTATCTCTCGCCTGCTTGAGTTGGTCCCAAAGACATGATTGGAGCAAGGCGGAAAGTAATGCTATGATTGTAGGGTGACGAGAAACCGAGAAATTGCAAAAAAGACAAAATCGATCAGCATTGGACGTATTTGCATCAAATTACTTTGTTCGTATTTAAAAAAATTACTGTTTTGACTAACTAATTAATATCTAAAAAAGTTATTTCTGATTTTAGTCAACAAATCTCGCGTATTAAGTAAGCAAATTTGCTGATTACATTTCTGATGCACTTTCGTCCAGTTACGCTGCTGCATTTAAGTTCCATTGCTCTTTATAACAACGACACGACTGTCCCGCTCCTCTTTTACCATCCCCTTATCTCACATTCGGCAAATAGTCGTTAACATAAATCAGAAGGCAAGATAAAACCGTGCTGCGAGCGCATTTAACTCTATAAACACAGTATAATATATTTCTCTCTTACCTAAAAACACGAAGCGGAAACGGCGGAAGACCTCTGCATACAGGATATCTCAGAAGTCGTTGAACTCTAGATAGAAGTCGAACTAAAAAAAGAGAGAAATACATGTTTCAATTTCAAGAAGTCCAACAATAAGATCATAAATTTTCAGGATAAAACTCATAATTTTCAAGTGCAAGACTCAGTATTTTAAAATTCTATTCTTTCCTTATGTCTAGACATTCGACCTGAAGATTTATTATAGTGCCATTTTCCAAATTATTTACTAATTAAATAAATATCGATAATGTAAGAATACCTAAATGTATTAACACCAAGTGAACCAGTCATTTTAAAAACTTCGTAAGTCAATTCTTGTCGAAATTGAGATATTAAAGTATCTAGAATTATGGGAGATAGATACACAATTTTCTTCATTGATTAACTATTCTTATATTAGTATTAATCAAATATTCCTTTCTTAATTGCTAGATCTACAAAACTTACAAAAATTTACATGAGAAATAGTAACTTGTGATAATTTAGGTTTTTCTTACATTATACTTTGTAAAAATACAGTAACAAAATACTTTAACATACTGGAATGCAATGTTAAAAATTTGCTGTTTTTGTTTTTTTAATAAATTGTACATCTTCAAAAAACTCTGTCATTATATTTACAGAATTTTCTAATAAAGAAATCCTCTATGCTACATATATATACGAAAACGCTCACTTTACCTCAGAAATATCAGTAAGTTAATATTTTCAAAATGAGTTTTCTTTTTGAAAAAATGTTTTAAAAATAATATGTTCTTTTAAAAATGATATGACGCATTTAATATATGAAATATTGAAATATATTTTTTACAAACTTTTAATTATTTTTAGTAATAAAGAGAGTATAGTTATAAAGAGAGACTAAAAAGTTTTTTTAGTTCTCTAAAAGTTAAATTGTTATGGCTTATAAGATTTCTCAAATGATCGTTTAAATGTAAAAATATGATACATTACATCTGTAAGAGTACCCAGGTGCATGTAACAGGTGCGCAACAAGATAGCATATCCTGTCACGGAATTTACCTACATCGATTGCAAATTGTTTCGCGTTGCATTCCACGTCACGTTTAACTTAAGTAAGTGTCATTTAACCGGCACGCATGTCCACGTGTGCTGTCGTTCAGAGGCATAGTAGCCGGTGTATGAGTTAAAGGGACCAGGAATTAAAAATTGTAGGTTACGAAC
Organism: Acromyrmex echinatior; assembly: GCF_000204515.1. The sequence continues at coordinate 8,005 of NW_011627316.1, read as the reverse complement.
AAGGTCAAACGACGTGTAAATCTTTGGAACTCATGTTATATCAGGTACCTTGGGAGCTTTAAATTCTATAAGTTTCGCTGAGCAAGGTGAACAGCAAGAAAAAGCAAGAAAAAAGAAAAAGAAAAAAGTGGCAGCAAAACTTTGTGGTGACTCATTTAGCGAATTTATGCTGAATAAGAATAATGTGTAACATGCACATGCAAATTTGTCAGATATACTTGTGATTCAAACAGTCATTATCTATCCTAATTATCCTAAAGTAATTATAAGTATAAAAAATTTGTTGTACTTTTAATAATTATAGATCTACTTTGAGATGGTAAAAATTATATATTTAGTTTCTCTTAGCGAAATATAGTAAATCGAAACATAATAGGTGTAGTAAGTTTTAAGTTGTAAGACTTAATTGACCAATCACAGTTGTGAAGAGAATAATTAACTATGATTGGTTAATTTCGTACGGCTTAGCTTATTTAGAATTCTAGATTTATTAGAGAAGCGTGACTTATGTCAGTATCGCAAAAACATACTAGAAAAAGTATTAGAAAAGTATTAAAAATGGCATCGTTTGCAAGACGAACTATGAAATCCACCAATCATCCAGTAAGCAGTCATTTTTAATACATAGAAATCAGTTCATAATTGATTGCTAAGTCACGTGATTGCAATGACCATGTCATGCTTCTCTTATAATCTAGAACTCTAGGCTTATCTAGACCTAAATCTAGAAATCTAGAACTCTTATTATACCTATTGTGTTTCTGGATTAAAAAAAACCATGAAATTTCTTATTGTCGATAAAAATTATTTGACATAGAAAGTAATACTTTCGATTAAAAATATTGTATTTCAAACACTCGACTGATGTTATATTAAAATATAATTTTCGATATAAATGATTTCGATTACATTACAACAGTAATTAATAGTTTGTAGCCCTTCATGCATTGATAGTAATATTTAATGAAATTATATGAAAGTATAATTCAATCAATTATATTTATTTTTACAATCTAAATTAAATATTTTGTATCATTTAACGATTCGTATTTACTATTTAAGATTAAATCGCAAAAATCGCTAGTTGATCGTTGAATGACTTAATGACTTTCCTAATACACTCATTTGAATTGATTGCCAAAGTCAAGCCAGAACGACCTGCTTGAATGACGAAACAGGAGGAGCAGCTGGCTTGACAGTGACACGAGCGATCAGAATGTGTAGCCAAGTGCACATTCCCCGACAATATGTGTATATACACGACGTTGAAATCGTAAGTGAATGCCGCGTGAATTTAAGCTGCTACGCCTTCCCGACGTTGCGCGTTGCCAGTTGTGCTCTTTTTTTTTGCTTACGCGAAGTGTCTGATCCGGAAGGAGCGGGAAGACAGAAATCGCGGAAACGTCGACTTTGCATTTAGCGAGCAATTGCATAATATTCCATCAGACATTTAAATTTCTGTCGAACATTTCCTACGAGCAATAAAATTCTCGTCGTTCTTGCTAATCCAAACAATATGAAGATTACATCGAAACTTTTGCTTATTAATTATCGATTTGAAGATCATTTAAATTATATTTACAGTTTTAAAATCTTCTTTTAGTATTATATTACATCTCGTACGAGGATATATCAATATTACATATTTCTTTCTCAATATTATATTAGATACTTTTTCTTTATTTTTGTCTTTTATTATTTACAGTGTGGATAATTATGGCTGCGTTCAGCAGAGAAAACTAATCAGTTAGCACTTTATAATATGATAGTGATTTTATAATATGATTGACTCCTACAGATCCAATGAAGAACTAAAGGCAAGAACCAATTATATTAAAGAATCACAAGCGCCAATTAATTAGTTTTCTCTGCTGAATGCAGCCTATGTTATGTCCGATTACTATGTTTTTATTTAGCATTTCGAAGCCGACGATATATCAGTGAAAATATTATAAATATTAAATTATATAAATTCAAACATAAAGTTCAAAGATGTATTCAAACAGATATAATAACACGTGCGATGGACACTATATGGCGCCGATGAAATTGAGCTATAAATTTGACCGGTAAAAAGCAATACTTCCGGCTGATAAAGCGACACGGGCCACGGGAGGGAAGACGATTAATGCTCTCTTATCATGACTTGTTAAGCCCTCTCACGAGATTAAATTATCGAATCGCGCACGGTCGCGTCCGTGCGCAAATCATTCGACCATTTCTTCCTCTTTCTCTCTCTCCCTCTCTTCCTCTCTCTCTAGGATATAATAAATCGTCGATCAGCGCGTGATCGAGCGAATGACCCAAACGAAACAGGGTGGCCTGGCTTTCGCTTCTTTAATGATTTGTCTGTCCTTAGCTTATCTCTCGTTAACGAGTGTCTCGCTTCTCTTCGTTCCCAGAGGAAAATGAAGGGCGTTGCACGCTCGAATTACAATTTACTGTCAATTCATCGTCAAACGTTAAAGAAAGCGCAATTCGAGCTTTACTCAGAAAATACATATAATTAAATAACAAATGAAGAGAAAGCAAAATTGAACAAATAATGGAATTATATAGATAATATCATGACGAAATTTTTTGCGAAATAATATCTCAAAGTTTGACTTTGTTTAACTCGTTTAAAGATAGAAGTTTTCTAACAAAGGAAAGAAAAAATTCTTGTTTTTTTTTTAAGTTCTTTGAGTCGCTAAATTCAATTCTGGCTTCAGAATTCTAAAATTCAAAAAAATAATGTGATTTTTAGAAGGTTCTTGGTATCGTTGAGTTTAAATGCAGTTTAAAAATGTCGAATTTAAAAAAAAATCATATTGAAGAAGAAGAATTTAGTATTATAGGGCGTAATCAGAATTTCGAAATTAATACTAACTATTTATGTAGTACTTATAGCTTAAAATACAATAAAAAACAAAACTGAAAACTTTATGTTATTTTGTAATTAAAAATTTTGCAAAATCGAGGTTTATGATAATTATTTTTTTAATTCTAGTCTATTTATCATTCTGATTCATTCTTTTTATCTCAGATTCGAATAAAGCTTTATCAAATTATTCCACACAGCCGAGTTTTATAAAAATCGGACAAGTAATTTATATAATAAAAGAAGGTGACTTCCAAGTGGGATTGCCCGTCCATAATGAGTTAATTATTACAACCAAAAATTTAAAATTAAATTCAATTGATGTTTATTGTTAAATACAATATAAATAAATTGATAAAGATTTATTTACCGAAACAAATATTTATTGGATAAACGCGCATATTAATAGCGTTGCGTCAATGGTTATAATTTTAGATGACGATTAATTAAAATTCACCGAGAATTCTTTATGTGTAATCCGTAAGATCTGACCATCCAGGGTTCCGAGCGTGAACAACTTTAATTGGCGTTCTCGGAATAATTCGCTGATTGCATTTGAATCATGAAAATTCATATTGTGCGTCTGAAGGACTCGCACTTAATTGTAACATTGTGTTTCGTAAACTTTCTTCAACGAATACAGATATCCCAGGAGAAACGCTCTGCTTAAAGTCAACTCAATGAGGATTGCTTAATTTGAACGTTTCAGTTTCATTAAATCACACGTCGTTTCGCGTCATATTGAAATTTTTTTCACTTTCAAGGCGCATAAATACTAATTGTAGAACAGAAGCAAAAAAAATGTCTATAGAAGAGAGACAAGTGCCCATATTCGACTTCGAATTATATGATCATATTGATCATATTGCAACCAAAAAATCATAACGTGTAATTTTTATTTCAACACCTACATCACTCATTTATGTAACGTACGATGGTCTTCTGAATGAAATTTATTACACTATGTACCTTGGCAATGCACATTGTTCACTTTGTCTTCATTAGTGTATAATATAGAACTTGAGTCGTCGACTTACCACTCGATGCGATTGACTCGCGATCTACTCTGTAGATTCGGGTTCGATCGATGTCTACTTTTTCGATTTTTCGCGTTTAAGGAGGAAAAAATGGCTTCATCTGGCGATTAGAAGAAGTAAAGTTATCAGTGTTGTTCGGATTCAACATTAAACTTGAGATCCTTATAGATCTCATTTCTACTGATACTACCTTATCTATTTATTAGAATATCTCCACACCTAAAAAAAGATTTCTTCGATTTAAAGAAATATTTCTTTGCTATACGATTAAAGAAAAAATTTTTTTTATTTGTAAATGTCTTGTAAATTTCTTTGATTTAAACATTTATTTTATAAAATCAAATAAAATTTAATTAAAAAAAATAATGTTTAAATCAAAGAAATGACGTTCACAAATCAGAGAAATTTTGTCTTTAACCATATAGCAAAGAAACATTACTTTAAATTAAAAAAACTTTTTCTCTGAGTGCAAATTCAAATTTCCTTCGAATGTTCTTCGAATGTAAAAGTTTCTGATTTATTAATGTAAATCGAAATGTAGGAATCGATGGTGAAGTAAACTTTTTCTTTTTTTAAAACTGACCGCGGATTTCGTAATTAATATTAAACAGAATAAAAGATTAATTCACAAATAGATAAAAATAAAAAGGAACAGTATATTTTTGACAGATTATCTAGATAGTAATTATTATATTATTTACCTTATATGTTATCTATAACTTATTTAAATATGTATGTATATATATTACAAATTTTTTTGAATGTATTTTGCTGAATTTTAGTATGTGGAGGTTTTTTAGGATTGCTAATTGCAAATCTGAAGCCAAAATTTCAAAAATAAAAATGGCGAATTTAATATAGCGGTCAAATAGAAAAAAATAATTATGGCTTATATACGTACAAAATTTTATACATAAGAGATTATTAAAAATTTATAAAGAATATTAAGATTAAAAATATAAGAATATTATTAAAAATATTATATTATTAAAAATATAAGAATATTAAGAATTTATATTGTATATTTGTGTAGAATTTATATTGTATATTTATAATGTATATTTGTAAATTCTTAATAAAATTCTTAATATATTCATAAATATTAAGGTAGTTCTTTAGCGAAGTGTCAAAAATTTGAGATGAAATAAAATATTAAAACTATGTATATTTTAATCAACTAATATAAAATATACGATGATGAATTAAGAGTTGCATCTTCATCGAACGAAACAAGATGAGATTATGTTTATTTTCTAAAATTAAATTAAAGTTAAATACGCAAGTTTATATACGTAACCGTCTTTTCAGAATGGCCGTTGATCTATTACTTTCTTGTGATTGTTAAAATCGTAATTTTTTAAATTATTATGATCTTGTTTTGAGAAAGTCTACAGTAAGATTTGTGAGCAGTTAGTCAAAGAAGTGTATATCCAAGTTTATCTGTCACTAAGTTATATATGAAAAGATATATTTTCAACATTTTTTTCTTTTTTATTTCATTATTAACTTATCGTAGAATTTTGCATACGCCAATTTACTACAACTTCATTGCATAAAAAAATTAGACATTTCTATGATAACTCGATTTACTAAAAAAATCATTTTAATTTATATTGAAATATTATTAATACAAAATCTCGGCAGTCATTTTGAACGTCATTTGGATCTGCTATTTAAAATTTGACATTTATGAATGCAAATTTAATATAAAATATATATTATAAAATCAGCGACTTCAAAAACATTACTATAAAAATTTTATAAATATGTTTATTATGATTTCCATCCTACATAAATTTTTTAAAAAGTGCTTTGTGTGATTTCTTCTAACTTATTAATTAATGCACAATAATTGCATATTTTTGTTATTCATACATGGAAATCTTAAAAATATAACCATAAATATGTAATAAATATCAATTATTATATACAAAAAAAATCATATAAAAATTGCGAATATAGTTATGCCATCTAAAGATACACTACGCAAAAAAGGATTAAGATATACACATGAACAAAGATAAAAATGTTTAAGAGTTATACTTGGAAACATTTCAATTTAGAGACTTTCCTTCTTTAACTAGTTATTCATTTTTCTCATAAATGATGGTGCCTCATTTCTTAGTGAACTAATTTGAGTAAGGAAGAATGTGATATACACACAAATAATAAAATATGTAATTAAGTTATATTTTAATAATATTTTTTAATAATTATTTATATAATAATAATTATTCATATAATAGTGTTTTATAATATGAATCTCTTGTAAAATGAATGTATAATACCGTGTAGTATAAGTATTTAGACATTTTATACAAAATTTTAATAAAAAATTTTATAGTCACAAATAAGTTGTTTACTTATTTCAAAAATTCCATTTTTCACAAAGGATATTACATTACTAGTAGTAGTTAATAAAATTATAAAAAGAATTTTGCATTAAATATTTCTGTAATGATACTGTCATCAAAAAAATGTCTTTCAATTTTCTTTTGCATCTTTAAGTTAGATTAAATCATAAAATAACTTGTGCAAAATACTTATGATGTAAAAACATATATGGTTTTAAAAATTACATTTAAATAAATCTGTAATAATTATCCAGCGAAATATGATTATTATTTAGATTTAAATCAAATCAATTAGATTAAATCGACATTGATATGATCATTTTGATGCGTTAACTCATAATCAATTTAATAAATCATTTCTTGTTGTGAGTAGTATCATAAAAAAATATTTCAGCTTCAAAAGATTCTCAACTTTAGAAGAGAAGTATTATGCATGCAACAAATCATTTATACATTTTCTGCTTTCATCTAGAAAATTTTTAAAGTCAAAAATATTATTTAAAACTTTATTTAACAAGATAGTCAAAGTATATATGTGTGTATGTTTTCTATGTTAATATTATTTTTTTAATGGACACCATATACATTTTCTTGTAATAAATTACTTCCCTTTAAAGAATTAAGAGATTAATTTGAAGCAAAATACAATTGTAATTAAGAAAAAAATTTCATTTTATGTGTACTTTCTTATATTAATATGTGTTTTATAAATCGCTTTATTTTATCATTTTATGCATAAAAGTGGAAAGTCAAAAAGTGGAGATTTTGTTTTATATTTAAAACCTAGAAAAATAATATTTATAACGCAATTGTTTTTTGGATTTCTAACTATTTATAACATTAAAAAATTGTTTCCTAAAAAACAAAGGTCTGATACGTAATAAAATTAAAAGAAACAATCCTTTTAGGGAAATGTTATATTAATTTAAAATCTATAATAATGATATTGTCTGTCTTATATTAATTTAAAATCTATAATAATGGTATATGTATTGTGCTTTTTATTATCCAAGACACCTTCTGCGTACGTCGAAGAAATCTACTTCTAAATAATTTAGAAACAGATTGAAATTTATTAGACAATATCACCATTTCCTAATTATTATTGTAGAATTAATTAACTTATTTATAATTTATATGATAATAATTACAAAATTGCATTATTGAAATTATTATTGTACAATTAATTAACTTATTTATATAATAATAATTACAAAATTACATTATTGAAACGAATTATTACCCTTTAAGTACTTTGTTAATTACTCTCTAAATCTGAATTAGAATAATCACTGATATCAGTGTCAAATATGCCACTGATAATCAGTGAATGAAATGTGAGATCCCTAACCTATCTAATGTTTATGTGATTTAACTAATCTTGTTTCAGTGCATAAATTCAGTGAATGTAGTATTAGAAGATTGAAATTAACATGCAAATATTAGTATTTTAATTATATTCTTATACTCAAACATTTTTCCTTTTTTAATTAAACTTCACTAATTATCTAGTACTAAGTATACTACTTGGTAATTAGTGACTATCCATTGATTTAAATTTAGAGAGTAATCAAGCAAAGTGATTATTAATTTTTTACGTTGTCTCGGGAAAAAATAGATACCATATATAAAATATGTCAATTTTTTATATAATTATATATAATTATATATTATTACATATAATTATATTATATATGAAACATTCTTTCTCGGGATGTTATTAATTTTTTTCAGCAATAGAGAATAATTGAACA
>NW_011627312.1:273283-323931 GCF_000204515.1 Acromyrmex echinatior | reverse complement strand
ATGTAAAATTTTTATTAAGAAATTTAATCTAATTTTATAATTTTATAATATTTGAGACTTTTGAAATTAAAACGTTGTTGACATAAAGATGTTTTTAAATTTGGATTTATTTTAGTCGTAGAATATTTATATTTTTCATTTCGAATAAACACGAATAGAGAATAAACGCGAAAATTATTTGTATCTTAATGGAATTATTATTATTACTAATAATTGTTCACGATAATATTTAATTAATTTTATTTATATGATGGCCCCTTCGCGACGCGTTCGTGTTTCGCGCATCAAAAAGCGTAAAATTTTACGCTTATTGCCGGTGATGTTAATCGGCAGCAAAAAGGAGTATTTCTCCTTATTGTATATTTCTGCTATATAAAGCCAGAATATTGAAATGCCAGCATTGAAAGGTGAGTTCAGTCTGGCCAGAAGAAAGAAGAGGATCTATATGAAGTTGGTGTGTAACACCAATTTTTTTAAAGGATGTTATGTAAACTAAATTCGGGAGGGTAACTTGCTCGCAAATTGCGAGTTCTTATATTTTTTTAAATTATTGTTTATTTAAAATACAAAAATAATCAACAAACAACAGGGCTACTGAGAGCCAGTACGGACACTCAAGTGTAAGTTTTATAGATTTTTTAATCTAAATAATTTGCGCTTGATTATCCGCGTTGACTTTTATTGGCTCTGTTATTTGTTAATTCTTTTGTATTTTAAAGATTGAAAATCTCTTTTAATTATTATTATTTATTGCTCATTTATTTAATATCATCGTGATTAGGTTATTCCGCTGAATTTATTAGAACGCGATAGGATTAGGTTATAGGCATTAGCTGTTGCGTTCAGCAGAGAAAGCAACTTTGCAACTAAAATTCTGCAATATGATTTATTTATAGTTTATACTTTTAAATCCATAAGGAACCAAAAGCAAGAATCAATCGTATCGAAAAATTTTACATTTGCAAAGCTGCTTTCTCTGCTGAACACATTATCGTACGTATTATATTCGCGATGTTGTTACACATTAATGAAGTAATGTAGGTAGAAATACACGGGTGGAAATAGGATACGCAAATAGGCATGAATAAATGAAAATACGAGTAGATAGAATAAGTATGGATAAGTAGGAACAATATGTATGGATAGGTAGGGATGTTCCTAAAACACAATCATTTCAAAATAAAAAATTAAATTATTACAAATAAAATGTCACTTAAATAAATTTCGCGATCGGGCAATTAAATATTATTTAACAAAAATACTTATAATAAAAGATATTACATAATACATCTAACTAATAAACTATAGTGATATATAGATAAGGATACATGAACATTATATGTACATACTTGATAATTGAGAAAGAGGGATTAAAAATTAAATAAAATTTTAAATTAATTTTAAATTTTATTTAATTATGTCAGCATTCCGTTCCAGTTATCAAATATGAAAATTAATCAAATAAATTTCAAATTTTACTGAATTTTCAGGCCCCTTGAAATTAAATTTAATTTTTTATGAAATTCTGTACATATATTGTACAAAGTGTGTAATGCATGAATATTGTAATTAATTTTGTTATAAAAATAAATTATTTATATTTATTTAAATTATTTATATTATATTTATTGGAATATATATTATATATTAAATATTTATTTAATACAGATAACATTTATCTCTCATAGAATCAAATTGTCGTGTAATTGATGTAAATTATACGAAATCAACGAAACATATAATAATAAAAATTGTTTGTTGACTTAGTATAAGTTTAATAAATATTTAATTTTGGAACTTGTTTAATTTGAATTTTATTTTGAATATCAAAAAATTAATATTTTTAAATAACTTCTAATTAAAATTTTGGTTTAAAATAATCGTCAACTCTTTCTATTTATTAATCAATAAAATTATTAAACGTTGGTTTAGAAAAATTTGTGTTATCGTATATATTTTCGACGTTTTCGTATAATCTCGCATAAGATGTTAATTACGATCCAATATTATCATTTTTATTATTTTGAACAGCATTCTAATTGTATATTGTATTGTAAACAATTATTATAATTGTAATATTGAATTGTATAAAGGATTACAGTTAAAGACAATATTTAAAAAGTTGCAATATGATTAGCCAAATACAATAAAATGGATAAAAATAAAAAAATTAATTAAAAATAGACTTACCTACAAAACCGGGCTACTAAATTTATTAACAGCTCGTTTTTTTTTACAGATAAATATGCAAAGAAAAGAGGACCGTCGATAAAATTGACGGGGGTGGTGGAGGGCCTCTAGCTCTTTTTTACTAAATTAAACCTTAACGATATGTAATTGAAAATTTGAAGTATATTCAGAGACTCTATAATTTGCTAGTGATTATAGAGACTTTGGAAATATGTACTAGTAATTATGTTTAATAAAGACGAGCTGAAAATTTGCATTAAATAACATAATTTCGTAATTCTATTTTTATGCAGACGCATATTATAAGACAAAATTCGCTAAATTAACTTGTTTGAATATTCAAACATCCACTTCTTCAGAGGGCAGTAGTGCGCGGGAGCAGTTTGCGGTTGTAGGAATAAAGTCCTCATGTCTTCTCTCAGGTTTCTCTCTGCGTATACGAAAAACTCTTTTTATAGAGAAATACTACAGTATACGTAACATGTACTATAGTATTTCCTTAGTATACGTATGCGATACTTTTCAAAAACAGACCTAGAGAGAAAACTGAGAGAGGCCATTTCAGCGTTTTTCGCGTTGACGCTCGAAAGTCACCATACATTAATTAGTATTAACATCAATAATAAGTTGATATAAATTACATATCATATTTTCGACACTGTTGATAAAATTGTAGTGTCGATAAATGCATTTGGTGTACTATTTTTACAAATTGTGACTAAAGATATAAATAAAAAATTAGCAACTTTTCATTTGGTGACACAAGGCAACACAAATATTGTTTCTCTGGTTTTATCTATATATTTTGTCTATTTGTATTACCAAATGGAAAACATCTATAAAATGAATATAGCTTCTCTTTAGATCATATACCAGCAGTCGATGAAAGAGATCGCATATCGTACAAAAGTAACTCAAATTTCTTGAATTCTTTCATTCAAAGTACTTATTTATACAATATATAGAAATATCATAAGAAACTATTGACTGTGGACGGTATTTATAGTTCGTTCTTATTTCAAAACTGTCTAAAGTAATGTCTTAAGATATAATACGGCCTCTTGAAGACTGTACTTAAAACGGTCTTGAATATAAAATCTGACTATAAATACCGACCTGTGTCCACTTTCAGGTTTCTCTCTGTAACGTTGCGTACTCTAGAAGAAGAATACGTACTAAAATGAAATTATTATTGCACAGGTCACTATTTTATCGGTCCTATATTTGTCGTTTAAATGAGAGAGAAATTAATAATTAATATCTTTATGATTATTTTTAATTAATTTGTCGCGCAATTATTGTAAAATTATATGGTTAAACTTATGCAATTTTTTTCATAATGCATATTTTGTTTTATCGACTATTTTTATTAAAACTTACATTTATAATAATTATCAATGCTTTGATATGTTTTAATTATTTTTCTTTTTCCATAAAAAGTATTTTCTTTAGAGCGATAAAAAATATATTTTTGTTATCCGAAAGTGCATCTGTAATCAACATAACAAAAGTTTGCTGTTCCGACAATATAAAAAGAAACGACAAAAGAAATTTAAATGAAGCAGAAGTTATTCGTCATACAGAATTCGTCCCGCAATCGTCTTCTCGGAGACAAAAGGAAAGTTTCTAATAACGCTTGACAATTTGAGTAAATGACATACCGGTCTTGACATAGGAGAAAGGAGGGAAAATGTAGAAATCTGCGTGTAAAGAATAGAGACAGAGCTCTACGCATTTCCTGGCCAGAACAAGACTTGGCTCTTAAGCAGACGCGACGGCATGCTGTATAAATGGCACGCAAAGTGCGTGCCACCGTTTTAGTCCTTTTTACGAAATAGAAGGAGGATGGTCGTTGCCAAGAAACTCAGCATTGTCTGTCTGGTAACGAGAGTTCCAAAACATCTAAGTTATTGTGTTTCGCGATACGTTCGAACGAGACTACGTGTGAGGACGATATGTAGAAAACACAGAATAAAAATATTGTATATTGACTTAAACAGAACAACTCTGTGCGCCGTAAAATGGATTGAAAATATGTGAAGTTATAAGAACAACAAATAAAAATCATACAATTTATAATAAAAATATATATCTTCTATGTGACAATTATATGTATCCCTTACAGAAATTTAATATAATACTGAAAGATCGTCATGTTAATTATTTATTTTAAACAGTGCACTGAAAAAAAAATTTTGCTGACATCTAAAAATTTGGGTAGATACAAATCTGAAAATAATTTTGTTTAGTCACTAAAATAATTGTAGAAAAATTCATGATAAGTAATGCTGCAAAAAGCAAAGTTTTATCCTAATAATCAGCTTGGACGTTCTATACAATTATTTTATTTATGATAATCCAAGAAAATTATTTTTAGATTTGTGTCTAGCTAAATTTTTAGATACTTCAGCAAAATTGTCCTTTCCGTATGCTTTTAATATTCAAAATAACTAATCACTACTTTCAGTAATAAAATTAAATTGGCCAATATTAGATTAAGAAATATTTTATGTGAGAGTTATACGAAAATGATAATTATGTAAATTTTTATTATAAGTGTGTGATTTAATTTCCACTTGTTGTTAATATAATTTTACATACATTTTTTTATGTACGGCTTATATAATGCTAATCAAGATTTAAAGTTGATATACCTACGTTCACTATTTAACGGCATGATTTTTCTTATCACAAAATAAGAAGTAAAAAGTTGAATAGTCTAAATCAGCTATTGGCAACCATGAACTTGGCTGTTGGCTCATATTTTGGCTCAGGGTGTTTAGGTGCATCGACCCTGGTCCTAAAATGAGTCTGGCGTTGTGCCGCCGTATAACAGAACGGCATGATGGGAATGTGTTTTCGGAAGACAAATGCGAATACGGCTAATAAATATATCCTTACTTGAATGTAGGCGATGCACATCTGCTTGACGAGTGCTATAATGGTGACCAAGACATCTTTGGATCCGACGAATATATCGCGTCAGCGGCATAGTTATCTGCCGCCTGCCAGTTCATTTCCAAAACATCCAAATCATCAATACGATGATTATCACATTATCAACAGCAACCTGGAGAAACTAGTATCCTCCAGAAATTTACAGGCAGAGCGTTCAATGGGACTTCAATCCGCGTCGACTTTAAGTAATCACAAGCAGAAGTCGCAAACAGGTCCTCAGAGGTATTAAAGTTCTCTTTTTCGTAATTACGAAAGTATGTGAAAGAAGAAAAAGAAGTATATGAATATACGTAAGATAGTATTTACATAATTTTGATATAATTTTTTAATATTATTTGTTAGAAATTTGTTTCAATTAAAATAATTAATTTTTTTAGTACGATATTAAAATTTATAAATTTTATTTAAAGATTTTCTTTTTAAGAAATTCTCATTGCTAAAAATTGGAAATAATCTTTAACTTACGTAAAGCATTTATACATAATATGTAAATATTTATATATGTATATTATATATAATATGTAAATATTTATATATATTTACATATATTTGTACATATTTACATATAAAAACCTTTATCACTTTAGCATCAATTTTTTCTGAGCCAAAGTTGAAGATTATTTATCGCAATTTCCAATTTTCAGCAATGGAGAAAAAAATATAATATTTCTAAATTTCAATATCGTGCTAACAAAATATAATTAAAAATTATTTTGATTTAAAAATACTCTTAGACAAGATTTTTAAATATATAAATAAATTATATTTCCATTTCGTGCACATATACAACATCTTCTTTTTCTATATTCGGAGGTTTCCTACAGAAATTCATCAGAACATTTTGCTTTCGGCGAAAGTACCGAACTCCTCTCCGTCGCCTCCGTCGCCACTGTCGACAACGACGACCGTGACGACGACATCAACGTTATCGGGACTTCAAGATATCATGGAATATCATCGTCACGTACCTCGATTCGCGGATCAGGATGTCAAGGTACTTGACAGATATCTGACAGACGAATTGGATGACGATAAACTGCCGTATCGAGGAAAAGCTGAGACGTATTATCGTCGAGGACCACAAGACATAACGGCAGTTATTAAGGTCCTCGATCGCTTCCTAAGTCGTACTCTGAACGACGATGGTTATAACAGCAAGGTACATCCGCCGCCCAATCCCGTTCTAGCCCTCGTATTGTCTCGATACGGGCGTTACGTGCCTGGACCGCGAAATCCTCGCGTATATGCGTATTTGGCGGCAAACAACATCCACAATCATCAGCCCTTTGGCAAGTACAAATACGAGTTCGATGAGGAGCCGATTTACACGAGAAGATAGCAAATACACTAAATATATATGTATATCATTAATTTGCGTTTGAAAATATGATAATATTACCAAATATGTAATAATAAAATGATAACTTCAATTAGCTAGCTTGTTAACTTCAGATAGAAAAATTTATTCTCACAGAACAATTATCAAAATGTATGATAAATAACAATAGATAGATTATAACGATAGAATGTTTATATAAAAAAATTAATAAAATGATCGACAGGCGAAATATTTCTTACACTTGTCGTCATGCTCTGAGATTCTAGAATACGCTTTATAAGAATTTCTTATAATTCGTATATGATAAAATATTAGATCTAGACTGCTATTGCCTGTAAGCTATCGCACGTAATTCATAACATTCTTGACTTCCGACTTTATATCAAACCATATAAATCCATATAAATATAACGCTATCTGCTGCAATTCTTTTGCGGAGGAAAAAGAGATATGACGTACATCTTTAAAGAGAAAGAATTTTAATTTCGAATTATCGTCTTGAGTTACGAAAATCAAAAAATAGAGATGAATACATTTGAGAAAAAATATAAATTAAGGATATTTTAGCTAGAATATCGCCTAAAAGTACTAAAAAAACCAATATCAACCAATAAAAACCAGTAAAAAAATTTATCGTAAATATGCTTTGAAACTAACAGCAAAAAACAACAAATTATTTGAATGATTTATGCAGCGCAATTACCATATTTTGCTACAGTTTTAGATAAATAACTTTTAAACGAGTAAAAGTCGCGTTTTATGATACACATTTTTCGCGTATCGTGTAATCAATTAGAGATGTTATATAGACATAACGAAAACGCGTAATGCTTTTGACCAATTGGACACGATACGTATATTGTAAAGAATGTATGTTATAAAACGGTCCCCTAAACGAATTCAAATAAATTTTTACACGTATATATTTTTTTTTTTTTATTTAATTTGTAAATTATTTTATTATCTTTGCAAATAAGTAACTATAATTTGATTTTACACTGTAAAAAATAAAATGTTAATTTTAACTTATAATCGTACAATGGATTTTCTGAGACATGCAAAAATGTTAAAATTAACACAAAAATGTTAATACAAAATATGACTATAAGTTAAAATTAACATATTATTTTACTGAGTATATAAGAATCAACACGCAACAAAAAAATTGAATAACTTTAAATCAAGCGAATTGTACTTAAATTTGACACAGATTTTTAGTCATTAATAATAGAACAATCTATGAACTTTTTTTTATTTTTAATAATGCTTTGAGTTATGACACATAAATTTTTAATACAATATTTTTTATTCTGAATACTCGCATCTTCTAGGCGTGGGTGGGTCGGACATTCGTTTTTCTCTTCGGTGCTCGGAACATATAAAAATATTCTTCGCGCCCCTATTCCCCGTGTCGCCCACAATGTAATTTGTCTCATAGCCATTCACAAAGGCATAACGATGCCCATCAAGGCTCTCGACCGCTTCCTGCGCGGGACCCTGAACAATCGTAGCAGCTCTCTCTGTAGCGCAAACTGCGTCCCGTCGGTCAATCTTACATTAAACGATTAAACGTTTGCCGACCGCGCTTAAACACGAATGGTACGTGTGCGTACATTACGTTTTATTTGCTCATGATATCGACGAAATCGATATCTTTGGCAAGTTTGTGATGAAATTTAAACATTTGTGAAAGCGATTCTGCGTTAGCATTACAATTGTCTTTGTCGTGCGGCAGCTGTGCCGTAATTAACAGAATGAATCTTTAGAAAGCGCTATTAAAGGAATCTTTAACTCACTGTCGCGATCTGACAGGCTAGACAGTTAATCGATATCACACAGAATTTATCCTTGAACGTATTCACAATCGGGTTTTACGGCGGGTTAATTGGAGTAGTTGAGAATCCGCTCGGAGAAACTCCGATTAAGCAGTAAACTACTCTCGTTACACATTTCTGTCTTATCATTGATCTGAAAATAGGTATTCCTCTGTTCAATGTCATTTATCTAAACTACGATTGTCCTCTCGACGACATAGATTCGCAATTGTAAAACATTTTTCGATTATTTTAGATTCAGATAATCGTTAGTACACGGTGGCGGGAACGAGATGATTAATTGGAAAAGCAACTTTCACCGAAATAACGTGGAAGCATAATTTACAGGCATATGAAGATAAATAGATGATCCCGCGCAGATCTCAACCCGCACATTAAATTTCACCCTTAACGCGGGTAACTGTGCAAACTCAGCTAAAACACACAATCGCAATTAATATACTAAACCCTCCCATCCCCCCTATTGTATATAAATATTCAAATATACATTACGCCCGGATACGTTCTATCCGTTTCCACAAGATTATTCTATGAATAAATTTTGAATTAGACCGTGAATGACATATATGTACGGACATATCGTTATCCGGATGTATGCAAGCTTCCATTTACATTGGCGAACTTTAATCAATAAATATGAATACATATATTGCGTGTTATTCAGAGTGGATACTCTAAAAGATTTTAAGATAAGTGATTTCTTAAACAAATTTAAATTAGAAATTTCATATGGTAATATACGCACGACATGGCTGAGTTTTAAAGATACAGAGTGTCAAAAAGTTGAAGGAAAAACTTTATTTTTTCGCGAAAAATAACTTGAGTTATTTTAACTTTATATATGTTAAAAATTTCATCAAAATAGCTTGAATGGTATTTGAAATTTTGCAACGTATGCATTTAGTAAATAATAAATTAAATCAAATTTAAAACATTTTTTCTTGAGTTAAATCGTTTCATTGTTTTAAATTATCTTAGGTAGAAATGGCATTTTATAAAAATGATTAAAAATAACGCAAATTAGGTGTGTAATTTGACATTATTATACATATTTAATATTTATATGTGTGTGTGTGTATACATATATATATATATATATATATATATATATATATATGTATACGCGTTCACAGTCTCCCTATACATATGTTTTCATTTGCATTGCTGATAGGGGTAATAAATTTGGCGGGGATACGCGAAAATCGATCAGCTATAACGCGTTCGACAAGCGCTGTAAACGAACGTGTAACAAAATTACAAAATGCATTTCGAAGGAATATGATCCATGGCAGGACGAAGGGAGATATCGCGAATTTGGCGGCCAGGTTTTCGCAGATTGTTCAATCTTACCGCTTGAAGTGGAATTTGCCGCGGGATCATAAAACAGACGACCATACCCTTAAATGACTTGATTGCTTCTCGTCCACTAGGAAAGCATATTGTCGGAAAATCGTGTTTTCGTGTTGCTTCGCCATTCGTTTCTTCGAGATTTACGGTAGCGAAATCGGTGAGTCTTAATAACTTTGGCCGGATATCGATACATACACTCGAGATTAGTGCACAGACTTTCCTCTGTGATGTCTTTCTATTTTGATCGAGAATAGCTTGCATCCGTATTGGATTATCCGTCTGTTATCGATTTGATACCTGCCGTGGAAGACTAGGGAAGGTCATCAAACCTTAAGAAAAGTATATTGGTGAGAACAGATGTCGCGTGAAAAAATTCTGTTACAAATCTGTATTTTCATGCAACTCGTGATAGCGAGAAACGCAGTCTCGTGCTGAGTGGCCTCTGCCACAGCCTCTGTCCTTGCATTATTTAAATCATACAGCAACGATGAATATTTTATGCCGAAAGTCAAGCAACAACAGCGCTGGAATCGCAAACCAGAGGAGGACGGTTTTGTCGTCACGTTCGTCGCGTTGAATTTCGCGCATCTCTTTTCTTTTAATAGTCAGAACGATATCTGAGAGCAGAATGAATAAAGCGACTCATTCATCATTCCGAACGGGAGACGCGCAAATTTCCTCACGTTTCTTTTCCTTTCCTGTAATTCCCGTGCTCTCCTTTGGGCGCTCTCTGCGTTAGAATAGCTGCGGGCTATATGCGTGCCCCGCCCGCAACTTCGGGGGGGAGGAGGTTCAAATCAAACCGTGATGAAAAAAGGCGACGGTAAAAAGCAGCGAGAATAAAATATGAGAAATACGTTTCCTCGAGGCGATACGATTCATTTCACCAATTCTTTGCTTTCGCGCGATTGCGAGAAAGAAAGCGAAACGAGTTGCGAGAAAAGAGAGAGAGGCTCGAGAGAAGGCATATATGGTATTAACCCGTCACGTTAAATTTTCTTTTTGTTCTCTGAAACTTTCTCTTCGCAGCCTAGATGTGTTCTGTCTAATTCCTCAGTTACATTAAATCACAATCATAATACACGATTAATTTAACGTCATAATTTCTATTATAATAATTTTAGATGGATGATTCTCTTAGATGTTACATTATTAGATATCAAAAGTGCAACGATAATCCGGGTAATCCTTTCACTTAAATAACATTTTGATGTTTTTAACTTCCATGTTTAAATGTAAATCATCCATGTCAATCTTCCATGTAAATCAGTCCAGTTTGTGTAGTTAGTTTTAAAATAAACAACATCTTTTATATTCAATAAATGATAAATGACTAAATTTAAATTAAATTTAGTATTGTACATTTTCTTGAATGAAATTATTTAACTTCATCGTTTAAGCGACATTGCATTGAAAGAAAAAGTTGCTGTTTTTCAAAAAAATAGGCTGTCAAGCAAATATTTGTTAATTTAAACAAATATTTGTTAATTCAAACAAATCATATGTTGAGACATGACTATTTATATATTTAACTTAAATATATAAATAGTCAAACTAAATAATCGTTACAAACTTGCATTTAGTCAAGTTAACAACTTTTTTTTCTCAGTGTAAAAATAATTAAAAATAACGCGAATTATTAATTCACATTATGAATTTAATGTAAATGTTATTCAATTATACATTACCCGGAAAAATTATATTACAATAAATTTTGTAGCTATATAAGCATAACATTCATTTTTTATGTCGTATAAAGCAACATTTTATCAGCAAATCTCGGTCTCTCCTTATCATTGCAAGCAACGATACTTCAACAGTGAATTTTTAAGCCCGATCTGCATTCTGGTATCACTACCGTGTTGGCATCTTATCAAATTCTCATATGAAGCTCTGGGGAATGGCGAGGAATGACGGAGCACAAAGCGCTGAACGAAGTACATATGGTACATACGTACGGCGCATCCATACGTGCTACCTACTTGCTGTCAATACCACATCAATTCCACATCGACTTGCCTTTTCCTTCTCATCCCTTCATTCACTCTATTGGGAAAACGGTGACCATTGAAATTCCGATCGAAAGATTTCGATACATTCGGTGGCTTTTCGATGCCCGTGGGGACTGACGTCCGATTTGTCTCCGAGTCGTGCATTTCATTTCTCTCGTTTGCCACCACCGGTTATCGTGTACGAATGTGACGTGACCGCATCGCGTGCGATCTATCAAGGCCGGTTTAAGATTGTCTCCATCATCACAAAGAATCATGGACAAAGGGAACGCGCAAAAAAATTTAGCCGTTTATAAAATTTTACGCAGAATTATTCTTTTTATACATGTCCCTCGTTATTCTCTATATATAGGAATTATGTAGTCTATACAACATATTTCATTTCATCTTAAATTTAATATATTTTTTTAGTTAAATTTTTTTTTATTATTTTAGGCGACCTCTAGAAATGATTAAAAATGATTCATATTATATAGATATACATAAATTGACATTATTAAATTAAAAACTTCCATCGTCCTATTTCTATAATATAGAAGTAAGAAAACTTGTACTTAAAAAGGCTAATCTATCTTTAACAATATTTTAATTAAATTTACAATTTATTTTTTGTAATCACGTTTGTGACAAATTAAAAGACACCAGATAAAATAAGATTATAATAATGTTAACCTAAAGATAGAAAAATAAATTATCTTTTTTTAAGAGTTCTCTATTCTTCTAATTGTAATTTATTATATTAATTTAGAAATTTATTAGATAACTAAACTAAAATAAAATAAAATAAAATAAAAATTCAAGTAAAATATCAATATGAGCTTCCGCGTTACTAGTGCGCGCGTAAATTATATATTTATAATGCAATGAGATACAATGCTACCAATTAAAACGTACTTACTAAACAAAATTTACTTATCACGATTTACACTGGTACTTAATTTATATTAGAAGTAATTATCGTCTCGATATTTCCATTAAAGAAATATAAATTTGACAATTGATGAATTAAATCGACAATAGATGACTTGATATAGGTAGTTCTGGGATATGTGTCTATGTAAATCTTCCAAGTCTTGTTTCTTGTGCAGAGGATTATAAAATAATCTCGATCATTCCTGATGTATACTCGTGTTTATATCCTTCGTTGAGAAACTGAAGTAACGAATAAATACGAGAGAAACAAATGGCGACTAGTTGACTAAACGCAACGATTTTTGAACATTGATCGCCCACGCATAGGCAACTGATCGACAATTCGCATCGGCTTACTCGACGCATTGACGTGCATCCAATCGGTGCAGCGAAAATAACAGATCTGTCTAAACAGCGCGACGACGTTCGCTTTTTCCGATGAAAAATAGTCGAAACATTCGTTGTTTTTTCCACAGAATTTTTCGACTGTCCATTTGTCGATATTGCGGCTGTCTTTCGAACTGAAGAGTCTGAAGTGTGTTAAGTAGAACTACATGAAATAGCATTTGATTCTGAAATCGCAATCGATTTTGAAATTGTCTCGAGTAATCATTATATCGAAATGACTTCTAATTAGTTCAAGTTATCATTGTGCACTGAAATAATTTGCTTTGAAATATAAGTTTAAAGCTATATGAATACCTTCAATTATAACACGTTCGTTAATATTACAATTGCTTTCGAAATTGAAGTATAATAAAACAGATTACATCGTAATGTAATGATGACTAGTTATAGCATGCTCTGAAATGAAATCCCTCAAGCGCGATATAATATGTGTATAATTACACAATTTATCATTAAACCGTAAATATAATGTGTTGTGCATGATATAAAGTACATAAATATGACAGCCGCAATGCGCAACAAAATATGTCAACAGTAAATGTAATAAAGAAATTACGGAGTTCCGACACTAAAACTCATCAAACCCGTATTGCGATCGTGATGTAAGCGTAACGAATCTAGATTGAAACAGTACGTGAGAAGAGAGCTGCAACGAGTGACAGAAATTCGTTTGTTCCTCCACATCCGTGACATATAATAAGATATAATTCCGTTACGGTCGTCGCAAGAACACTAAAGTTTACGCGCTTGATCGTCATCACGATCTTTATTTTTACGACTCTTCATTCCTCGCAGGAAGTAACTCCGAAACGCGAACAATAGCTGACGCGGAAGGAAGTGGAAATAAATTCTCGAGATTCCACACGTGACGCGGCCGAGAAGCCACTCGGTTTTAGCGCGGATATACTCGTACCTACACGCGGGTTCAATTGCGAGGGTGATGAAAAGTACTCCGCCTGCCGGAGGTTCCTGCCAGAGGGTAGATGTTCAGGATTTGCTAGTAGCGATGAAGAATACCGTTGGCTTCTTCCGCGGTTGCGGTCACGAGTCGTGGTCTCTCACCGAGAGAAAGAGAGAAAGAGACAGACAGACAGACAGACAGACAGACAGAGAGACAGAGAGAGAGAGAGAGAAAGAGAAAGTACACACTACGAGCACTCAGTAATTGCTACCGTGTTTATAATTGTTGCGCTCTCCTTCGTTCCTTTGTGAGGAACGGTTCTTGAGGTTTGCCGCTCCTTCTTCCGGTCACCCTCACGCGCATCGCCTAACACCACTCTGCCACCGTAGCTGAAGCTACCCCTTAAGCTAGGTTCGCGAGACGCTGAGCGAGACGGAAAATTAGTCCGCGAGTACAGTAACCGGTGGTGTGCATCTCCTCGTTCCTCTACGGGGTGGTTTAGCGCTGACGAAAAAGTTGCACCGAGGGAAAAGTGTGAGCTCGCACTTTATTCCCTTCTTGCAATCTTTCGTGCCTCTCAAGACGGCGCCTCGTTCTTTCTTGCGTTGTTGCGAATGCACGGAAAATTAATGCCGCTGTATAAAACGCTGGATCTATTATATCTGTATTTTAATCATTTTTTCTCGCAAGCTTAACGACTTTGTATTTAAAACAAAAAAATCTTATTAATGATTTTTAAAGTTGTAATCATGAAAGGAAACAGATCATATTAAATGAAAATTGACCGAGAAATATTTAACACAATTAAGGGAAAAGGTTTCAAGTCTCGGCCGAGGTAATATTTTTCGCAATAAATTTTTATTAAAAGTTTTTCAACATATTAACATTTTTATAATGATGCTTGATTGTAGCATCAAATTATTAAAATTGCTTGTCAATTTAATTCGCGATTACTAGAGTAATTTTAATTGCGTTTATAGTCCGGAAAATAAATTCGGCGCTCAGTTCGAAAAACTTACAATATGATATATATAGTATATAGTATATATTATTATAGTAATATTCAAATTATTTAAAGCAATGAAGATCCAGCTTCGACCGTAATAAGCATTTAAAATTTTTAGTATCGATTTCTCATATACGGTCTATAAAGTAAAGATTCTTAATATTGTTTAAGAAAAAAGTTATATTCGGCGGATATTTGTTCAGTATATTTTTGTGTGAATTTTATAATTTTTAGTTTAAGCATTTAACTGCGCGCTGATTATCGGTCTTGAAATACAATCCTAAACTGAAGCTAAAGCACGTAATATTACAAATTAAATTAAGAAGAACTTTAATATTATTGATACTAACGAGCATCTTTACTGTAGAGAATTTATTGTGAAAAATATGATCTTAGTTGAGAATCTGAAATATCTGAATTTCTCTCATTTCAGTGCGCTTGTCTTTTCAATTTCAATCGTAAAAATAAATATTCCAGCAATTGATAAATGTTTTTAAAAGATTAATGAAAAAAAAATGTTAAATTATTTTTCTAAAAAATAATTAATTAATTAATTAAAAAGTTACAAACAAAAATCATAAATACAGTTCAACAAAAGAGCGTAGAATATTTCTCAAGCAAGCCTCTTCTCGAATCTACCGTGGAGTTAACAGCGTTCCCGTGGAATTTGCGACGAGCGCGAATTTATCTGTCTCGACGCGCGCGACGCAGTGAGTTACATCAAGATTTATAACGGCGTCGTGTCCGGGGACTTTCGAAGACGTCGGATGTCGACGCCTATTTATTCGGTAAGGTCGACGACGCCTTGTTGCCGTTCACCTCGAGTTTCCTGTTCCGTCGCGACTCGATCAAGTCGGCCCGCGTTGCCGTCGGAACCGGCCGCAGGAACCACTTATATTCGTGTTTATTACATCGAGATGTGACGTCACTTCCTGAGGGAGGGAGGACGGATATCCGCCAGCGATGGCGGTGGCGGCGGCGGCGGCGGCGGTGGCGGCGGCGGCGATGGTGGATCCCCCCTTTTGAATAGAGTCGAATGGATCCACGCATCGGTTCTCTTCCTCATTTCCTCTCTCCGGTCTTTCGCCGCTTCCTCTTCATCCTCATCTTCCTCCCCGTCTCTCTCTTCATCAGTCGTAAAGCTCTATCTTCCGCTTTATATACGGCTTCGAGAATTCGCTCCGAGAGCTGCGATACCGACTGCCTTTGACTCGAGCACCGAGAAGAAGAGCACCGTGTTCAAAAGACGGTTGGCGAAAGTCGATGTCGTCGAATGAAAAACGCCCAGGCTGACTTCCGCCGGACGAGAAAATGTACAGGGAGGAACAGAGGGTGGAACCGCAGATGGCGAGCTGCGAATTCGTCGCTCGATTCGCACTTTGCATAAGAACGATCGGCCGCTCTTTTCGCCAGTTCTTCCATCGCTTTCTTCCGCTTCTATCGTAACTTTTTGTGCTTTCACTTCGCCCGACTGCGAACATCTTTCTCGAAACGCTCGATAACTTCCATCGTGTTGCGATTCAGTGAGAGACGAGCGCTGTCGAAGCACGTGACGTTACACAGAATATCTATTTTGCATTAAAATATATGAGTATTTCTTATGTATATAGTATACCTTTTTTTTTAAATACACTCAGAAAAATACTTGATTCAAGTATATTACAGTTATAATTCAAAGTTATATTTCACAAGTTCACATATCTGCAAATCTATAATAAGTTTATCACAAAAATTAAATTTTCAAAATATATTTTGAATCTTAGTAAATTTAATACTTTAATCAAGAGAGATATTATTAAATTATAATAAAATAAATTTGTAATTTGTTTAATATATAAAGTCGTTTGTTCGATCAATATTATAATATTCTTAAAAAACAAATGAATTTTTTTTGAATTTTTTACATTATAATGCATTTTTTTAAAATTTATTATAAGTATGTGTTTAAAATTATTAAGAATATTATCTATTCCTTGTTAAATATAAACGTTACCTAAAAACATGAAAGTATATTAAATAATCTAAAATATATTAAATAATATTAGGT
This sequence comes from Acromyrmex echinatior, assembly GCF_000204515.1. The sequence continues at coordinate 306,973 of NW_011627312.1, read as the reverse complement.
GTTGGAATTAATTCGTAGCGTTTTTAATGAAAGAATGTTATTTATTTCACATGAGCATTAAAAAATACATTAATGAAAGTACTTCCCATCACTTGTAAAACGCTACGAATTAATTCCAACACCTAATACTTTTCGTAATAACGAATGATATGTTTCTGTGTGTATATATTTATCTTTACTGCACAGAAAAAAATAATGTCTTATTAATGGCATTAGTCTACAACAATTTGATTGAAAATAATCTTAATTCAATAAGCATCATGAAACAAGTATGCTCTAGTGTTAATAAAATGTTATTTGTTTCATCAATACTATCATTGAATTAACAAGATCATTTTCAATTAGATTGATGTTGGCTAATGCTATTGATATAACATAATTTGTTTTCGTGTAAAAAAATCTTTATTTAATAAGATAATTAAAAAATGCAATATTAGAGGGAAAAAATAATACTGTAAAAATGTTCCTCACTTATTTATTTTCTTCAATATATATTTTAATGTAAATCTTTTGTGGATATTCGAGAGCTCGATTGCAACTGTCGCTCGATATCTTTTTACAGTATATATATATATATATATATATATATATAGATATAACATCAAAAGCTCTTATAGTAATATATAAAGGCGACTTCTTTATGGATATATGGCAACGGGCGTGAAACGAGTAAACGACATCGCACAGTCTTCGTAATCTACCGCTTCGTTGGTCCCGACGCGATTCCTTCTCTTCTTTCAGATGTAAATGCATTTCCAAGAGAGATCGAATACCGCAGACTCGTAAAAAGGAAGATAGCAAAGTCGCTCCATCATCATTTCTTGTCAAGACGTACGGCTACTCATTTTGTAAAGTATGCATTCAGAGCCAAGTAAGACAATTGTTTACAGCTATACTGCATATGTGAGAATCGGCAAGAATTTCCCCGAGATAGAGTTGTTCCGCTACCTTAGAAATTAGACGGTTGTCTGGGTATTCGCGCATGCAGATGCCTCTCTAAATTGATAATTAGATAATCTCCCGGCATCTGGCGAATGTAAAGATCTCTTGTGCATATGAGGACCTCGCGTAGACCGCTCATTTTCGAATTAGACGACCGCTTAGTGCCTCCTGTGGCACGAGAATCTCGTGGAAAGATCCGAGAGATTCTCCACGGCTAAATCATGGTCTTCATTTTACTTCCGGGGCAAGCAACTTGTGCACTTGTAATAGCTTCTCATATAACAACCTCGCCAGACCTGCTAATGTTACGCTGCGGAGACTTGATATAATTTTCACCTAAGACGTGGCTAGGTGTAGGTTTGCCCAGATCCGTGACGGTCATGCCATATTCGCATAATAATGGCTATATTAACAACAGTTGAGTGAGACTTATAAGTCAGAGACTTAAAACTTAAACCTAACTTTAAAGCTTAAAAATTGTACGTAAATATTAAAGTTTTTATAGCTTCCTTAAATCATTTTATTACGACAAAGACTATTTGCTACTACTATTAAAATTTCTTCATTTTTAAAAGAAAATAGTGAGATCCTTTTCCAAGTTGCTGCAGTGATGACCTGACGACTATTGATAGAGGAAGGTTGAGAAAGTTTTTTTACTTACAATTTAGAACCTCATAGTATCAATTATACATATTGTACACCCTAAAATTTTCACTTTAGATCCAAATGATCCATTGTTATAGTCAAGGATTAATAATTTCTGTACTCTTCAATAATTCTCTTAGTAGCTGGAAAGTGTCATCATTACCCTCATATACGTTATATACGGTTACTATACTTTCTAAAGAACGGGAGGTTTTAACTTCCATCACCGATTTACCCTCGAGTCCCGGTCCCCAGGCTATATTCGACTCTTGGACCCGACGATAATGCTATTTAACGTGCCGTGCCGTCGCGAGTGCAAAGTGTCGTATCATTACAGAGCACAGACGCGTCGCTCCATTAAGCAACGCATACGTTCCTCGCATATGCATATGTTGCTTCGAGATAGGAATGAGAGCAGAGTTGGCGATACAAGAGACCGGGGTGGTCGACGGTGGCAGCGACGGCAACATTTGGCGAACTATGCCTTTAATTAAACCGAAAGAGCGACGTGTATTGTCATTCCGCGCAGCAGCGATGGCACTGTAGCGATGGCATTGTGCAAAAGCCGCGGCGGTCAGCCAGTTATACCAGTTACTGAAGGGAGAGAAAGAGAAAGGAGACACCGCGACCTCGTAGAACGTGCTCTTGCGAGGAAATTCGCGCCAATTCCGTTCTATTCGCACGCGCGAGACCCGGACCAGCTTGTTCTGCTGCTGCAAAACCGGGCAAAACCGACGCGCGTAACGAGATCTTCCGCTCGGATTGCACACGGCAGGAGGAAGACTCCGCTCCTCCCTTTCTCGCTGTCGTTCTCCGGTTCTCCCTCGGCACCCATCTGCTTATTTCCTTTGCGTCCTTTTGCTTCAAATCCTCGGCCTTGGTGTCGCTTTGCGCTATTAATTGACAGTCGTCGGTTTAATCGCTACTTAATTACTTCGTAGCTGAGTAGAAGCGTCTAATTATCAAATGCCTGTTTCTGTCTTATCCTTCGACCCGTTTGAGGGTCGAGACGAGATGGCGATACTTAAGTGCGATACGTTTAAGTATCTATAATTCGTTGTCCGTTGATATACATTCCTTGTCGCACGTTACATTTGTAATTTAGTAGAAAAGATTAATATGCTCAAGCAGCAAAGTAGTCGCTCTTATGCAGAGATGTAAAAGAGTTAAATGTAAGGAAGTACATTAAAACGGTAAAACGGATGGTTTTTCCCTGCAAAACCACCAGAGAACATTTTTAGAATTTTCTCTTATTTAAATATGAACATGCTTCTTCACGTTTACGTTGATGAAGATAAAATATATAAATCGTTCTAGAAATTTAAACTTTAATTTTGAAATTATTCAAATGTAAGAATCTTTTTAAAAATCCTACAGAAATAAGATCAATTTCAAAGAATTGTGTCACTAGCGTCATTAACCTTTAAATCTAAAATGGTATCTAAAATGATTTTAAGATGTAAAACTTGAACTTAAGCCTTAAGTAGAGAAATTGACAATAGTGATGATTCTCCTTATAATCCATGATTATTCTCCTTATTCGACTGCGTTGGTCAATTCATTACGGCTTAAAATTTACTACACCTATTATGTTTCGAGACTTATGCTTTAAAGAGTCTCATTTTTTAAGTTGTATGAAATTAACCAGTCGATTATTCGTTTTATTATATTGGTCAATTTACTAGCTTAGATTCAAAGCTTTTACGCTTTAAAATTTCATTGTAGACGTCGCTTTGTGGGACGGGAAAAACCACAATAGTAGCGTTAAAATAGTATTATATTTTGATGCAAGGAATACAATGAAATGGTGTATCATAATAAATCTTACTCAAGGAAAAGCTGTAAAATTTAAAAAATAGTCTTCCGTCTTCTAAAGATTTAAATAAGGTAAAATTGTCTTGTGCATTTTGGAGTGCTCCATGCAATTCGTTGTCGTCTGACTTATATAACGTAATGTGGAAAGAGAAACTAGCGTAATCAGACGAAATGAGATTACTTTCTTCGGGAGAGCGACTGCTGTTATAAATAACATTTCTCGCTCTTTCACGTCCCCTTTTTTCACGTACATGCAGCAATGTAGTCGCGGACATCCGGTCCCAGTGATACCATCGGTATTAGCAAGGCAGCGAGAGGAGCATCATCAGCGGCAGCGGCCCGTGTCAATCGTCACGTGTGACTAGCCGCGAGACTCATTTCCGCGCACAAATGGCAATGAAAATTGAGCTGGCAGAAATTACACGGATATTACACATCGAATGGCATGGCGTAGCACGGTGGAACACGTCGGCCATACTTGGCGCGTTTCGAAAATGCGATTTCTATGAACGACCATGTCTAGGAAGGAATTATATGGAGTATTCGTCGTTTGACCCACGTTCGCTGATTCCTCTCGCATTTCTTTCCATCCCGTTTCCACTCGAGAGAGATGGTCGGCTCTCGTCATTAGGACTTTACAACCTCGACGTGAATTCTCAGAGGAGGGGCAGCTCCGGACGGCCAAAACGTGATGGGAATCGCAACTTTTTCTCTGGCATGTGCCAAGCAAGAGGCGGAGGGATGCACGCGAATTTAAAGCGTCCGTTATACTTTCCACGCGGAATGCGAGCCACTCGCGTCTTCCTTTCCTGATTCTCGTACGCGAGGGGTGGACCTGGATCTAAACGAGTAAACGAAATCGTGTCGGGCGAATAAATTTCCGAGGCTCTAATCACGTTGCCGCTCAAACGCGCTTACGAATGGGCGAATTACCATCCGTTGGATTACCGCTCGGAAACTTTTCTCTCCGGCACACACGCTTAACTCAACAGTTTTGCACCAATCGGATTTTACACGGATAATTACGAGCTTTAGTTTCGGTGAGGCTTTAAATGGAGAACAGAGGACGCGTTCGCTTACATTCGCGTCGTAACCGTCCAGCTTTGATTATGTCCAAGTTTGATAATAATTATTCCATTGAGGAAGTTAATAAGTTTTGTCTCCCAGTAAATCGCACAAAAGTAAATGGCACTTTGTCCGATATAGCGGATTAGATGCAGCGTCGAGCTGCGAGAAAAAGAGGTCATCATCACTTCGTATTTGCAATTGTCAATCGTGGCGCTTGCAATTTGATTATGTTAATGCATCGTGACAGGACGGACTCGCCATTCATTCGCGACTCCACAAAATCGGCATAATCGTCGTCGGCATAACTTCTTAATAGCATGACCAATTATCAGTGAGGGAGTCTCTCTCTCTCTCTCTCTCTCTCTCTTTCTCTCTCTCTGGCGGGGTAAACGAGCGACGCTGCAATACAATTTAATCGCGTCCGAGAAAGGATTCGTCGACTTTCGTCCCTCTTTTCATTCTCACCGCGGGCGTTGAACTCTTTCCTCCAGTTTTCTCGCTAGAAAATAGTTCGCTCTCGGTTCAACGAGTTCCCTTTATCCCGGGCGACGACCAACGTTCGCGCTCGGCAACAAAAAGGGATGCTCCACGCATCGTAATTTCCGTTCGCGGGTTTGCACTTGGGGATTTTACCGCGTGAATTAAAGGAGCCGACAAGACATTTTAAATTTCTCGATCTTCCTTTTTCATACGCTCTCATTACGCGTGTCTGTTAAAAATTCAAGGAAATTGTTTATTAATCCTTTTGACGCCGCGCTACGCTCATACTCGCCGCGCTTTTAATCTCCACTTTAATAAAGAAAATAGTAATTAACGTTGCTAGCCCGCCGCTTGATAGTTCCTTCAAGCCGTAATAAAACAGACAAAATCTTCTGCGGTTGTATGAGATGCACATGAGGGGAACATGATCGTAAAAGAGTAATTTGCACCAAGTGTAAAGAAGAATATAAAGACAACTAACTCGGGGTCCATTCCGTTAAAATATTTTTCTCTCTATATGATAATAGTTCTGCATTGTTTTATATATTAGGTGTAGTAAAAAGAAATCTATTATTTTTCCAATAGAGATGGCTTTAGTAATCTGTATCACGCGTAGACGAGATACAGATTACTAAAGCCATCTATTGGAAAAATAATGGATTTCTTTTTATTACACCTAATATATATTAGATATATTTATTTAGCTATAGATATATTTATTATTATATATAGGTATATAACATTTTTTGTTGACAAGAAATATTACTCAATATGTTCCGATTTTGATGGAACTTTCATTACTAACGGTTGCAAAGTGATAAACAACCCATGTCATCGACAACCGTCAATATTTAACAGGAAAAATGGAAATTTAAATACTAATTTTTCAAATTGACAATTCTAATAGTTTACTGTAGAGCGAAGTTGTTATTTGCGAACCTGTTACACTCACTATTATATTGAGGAAGATATAAACCAAAAGTCGAAACCTCTGTATATAATTTCCACATCCTGTGTTGGTTTTTTCCTGTATAGGTTTTTTATTATAATTATATGAAAAATTAAATACAGAATTAATAAACATTGTGTTTGAATTCATTAATAAACGTAACAAAAGTATGAAAAAACTACACTGCCCAAGTAAATTCAAATTTTTATATTTATAAACTTCCACAATTTTTAATGTTATTTTTATGATTTTGACAATTTTTTTTACGAAGCTGGGGTTATGAGTACAGTTTACAATTTTTATTTTCTTGTGTGCGATATCAGTTTCACCAAAACTTATTTAAATATTCAGTTCCATTTGCGCGAATAAAAGACATCATAATCCGCGAATTTAAAGCGATGAGTGTAAAGTGAACATAAAGCATCCTCCATCCCCCTGATAATCCGCGTTATGAAAAATGGCACCCTATTACGAGGATTAATGCTACCACGGATTCGAGATTCGAGTGGAAATTGAATTCTGAAATTCTCGATAGCCTCGATAGATATCGCGACGATGCCGTCTAAATCTGTCCGCTGTTTGTGCATTATGCGCGTCCACATAGTGCAGAATGGCCCGGCGATCTATTTGAGATATTTTTCCCCGCGCATTTACCGTTTACGGCCTGGCTTGCGGATATTTTCCCCGATCTATTTATACTTCAAATAGCTCGTTCTTTGTTGGGAATGAAAATATATACTTTGTGTTAATGTCGCAAAAGAGTTTTGCGGGGGAATTAAAGGCACGGGGCACATTGCACGCGCGAGCGGATGTACAAGCAGCGGAAAATGCAAATATTGAAAAAGCGACGGAAGACGCTTCGCAAATACGGCATGCGCGGCTGACGGTTGAGGGTATCCTGAGATACCCGATACGAGAGCATCGTAATATTTTATCATCGTCAATATTGAACGGTGCGTTTACGTATCAATGAAACATCGCGTTTGCTTTCCGCTTTCGCGCGAACCCGCGAGAGAGAAGATAACGAAGGAACGACAGGTTTAAATATCTTTAAGTAAGAGATTGAACAATCTTTAGACAACTTCTGATTAGTTCGCCATATTCAGGACCTGCTGACATGGAATGAGATAAATACATAAGATAGGATAAGTGGATATCTTATTCTATCTTACGTCTAAATTCTAAGCAGAATCGTAAGGCTCGTAATATATTCCAGTAAGACTGGAAATTCTTGTAAGAATTTAAGTGCTTATATTTTTATATAATATTTTTATAGACAGCTTCTTACTAGCTATGAAATTTATAAGAAATCGTAATTTATCGTAATATCGAATAATCGTACGTTTTACGATATATACGCATAAAATTAGAATAGTTATAAGTTTTACAAAAACACGTTACGAGTCTTACGATTTTACTTAGAATTGACCCATTAATCTTTTCAGACATTGTGTTCATTGCAATGTACATCAAATTTGAAGACATTATTAAAATTATTTAATTCAACGTTATCTGAGATCTGATGTAGCCAGCTAGTAATATATATATTGGAAAATAATCAAAATTTTGAAAAAAATTAACCGTTTAGTATGAATTACTTATTAAAGTGTGCACAATTCAAATAAAAAATTTTTTGTTTAACATGGTTTCAATAGAATCAAGTCTGAAAGGGTTAAGTAAGTCCTGAAAACTATAGCGGATCAAATATATGGTGGCCAATCTTTTACTTGAAGACCTCCAGACAGGTTTACATGGACCGCGTCAATTTTATGTGGACGCAAAATTCCATCCTTCCCATTTACGAGCCGTATGGCGGAGAATGGTCGTAGGCTATTTCGCGAGTGTCCGCAATAAATCGCAATAAATCCCTTCGCACCAGCCGCGGGTCATAAATCGTTGTAATCGTAGCTCAGTATCGTTACCGTGCCGACATTTCGCGGTAATCGATCGCGCGCGGGAGATTCTCAATTCCGCTGCCGTTACGTCCGTAAACGTGAAGACGGTATTTCGTGATATTTCGCGTTTTCGCAAAAGTGGGTCAGACTACGGTCGAACTGGTGCGTTCGCGCACGATTTATATTTTCGTTTCGGAAAAAAGTTGAGAGAAAGAGAAAGAGACACACATACCTGTGCGGCATCGACTCGTAATCCTCGTTTACAGCGGCGCGTTTACATTTCCGCGCTTTTTTACAGCGCGACCGGTTCGAAATGTTGAATATTCACGTGAACATCGCGTGAATATTCACAATCATGGAAAAAAATGCGCTACGTTAATACAATGGGGAGGCACGCTCTATTAGAATTAAATTTCCAACTTCTCCCGTGTGTTATGGATGCAGCATCGTGCGCTGTAAACATGTTAATGAGAGGCTCGCGAGTTTATTACTATCCAGAGCGAATCGCCGCCCGTTAATTACAATAAAATCCGGACGTAGGAATTAAATTTTGTGTCATTATTCACTACATTCTGCCGATAGTTAATAGTTAGCTGAAAATTTATACCGCGTTCGTTACAGGACTACTAATTATAATTTGGCAACGTAATCTATATCTTACAGCCTTAATTTAACTACCAACTCTACGTGTAACACACGTATAGTATAGAACAAACTGAAACTTATTAACTCTATACTCGAGATACCGAAGATGCGGTCGGCGCACGATGTAGTCTGCCACCAAGCCTCTCATGATTTTGTGAACTATCTTCCGTAGCGTTTCGCATTTACACGACAGACTCGTTAAAACTGAGATAATGCGTTCTCACCGGGAGTGAGATGTTCCGTATATTCCGAGGTGGAGAAATCTCAGCTTCGCACGTCATTCCGGGATCTCGTTGATGATCTTGTTACCACGTTTATGGTGCGAATGCCACACCAAAGTGTCCTGGAAAAGCCTCTCTATGAATACACTGCAATCTACCTGTTTCGTACTTCGGCTGCGGCCATATTCCGTTATTCTCTCTGTTGTATTCTACCGTAATCTGCCGCAATTTAAATTATTGCGAATGCCGATGTGAATAGCTGACCTTCGAACTTTAGATTAAGCAAAACTCTAAATTAAGCAAAACTTGTAACATTATGTTATTAATTTTTTATTTTTTATTTGTTATAATTCATTATTTTATTGCATTTTTTTGCCCTCAAACATATTGTTGTGATTGTTTCATGATGGGGGGGGGGGGGGGGGAAGGAGGGGTTTCTGTCCTGTAAAGATTAAAGAAAAATTTAAAAAATTAATAACATTTTTCAATACATCACATTGTTAGATATTAAAGGAGCACTGATAATCTAATTCTTTGAGTAAAACAACATTTTGTTATTTTTAACTTCCATGTGTTTCAAAATGTAAATCGATTCATTTCTGTGATTAGTTTCGAAGTAAACCGTATAAATAATTATAAATAATTAAACTTGAATCAAATTTAATACATTTTCATGAATTAAATTGTTTAATTCTATTGTTTTAATTAAATTAATTATTGAGCACCAGCAATGGTAACCTATAGAAATGATTTAAAAAATGACTAAATTAGACACTTTAATTGATATTATAAATTTAATAGTGTAGTGTTTCAAAATAATTAGTTAGATAAAGATGTGCAAGTAAGAATTTTCACATAAATCGAAAATTCAGTCAGTCGCGCATCAAGATATTTTAGGGCTAATCGTGCTTGTCGAATTTCGCAATAATCGCAGCCAACTGCATCGACAGAAGGTGAGACTGTCGCACAATCGACGAAGGAGAAATTCCGTGACTACGGGGGAGAATCGAGTGCGAGGTGTTGGATAACGTACGAGCCATTACCTCGGGGACTTGTAACTCGATGCGACTGGTAAACGTCGTCGTGACGTGCTTGCGACAACGCGTACGTGATCCTAAGCGTAAGCATAGGTCTCATTGATCGACTAGCCGTTGTTCGACATTGTGTCGTGTGTAACCATCGCAAAATGAATTCAACCATTCCGCGTATGTATTCCTAGTGAACAATATCTTTTATTCATCTAATCGATTGATTGAAGCGATCTATGATATACACACTCCACAAAGCGGCATCTATAATAAGATTTTAAAACTTAAAACTTAAATTTTAAACCTTAAGCAATAAGCAATTATCCAATAGTTGAATTTGAGAAAAATAATCGATGATTGATCAATTTCTTACGATTAAGGTATCTACTCGAAGTGTCAGCGTAAATCGTGGCATTTATTTCAATTGTAAAGATGAACGATGAGGAGGAAATTAATCAAAATTAGTCAAAATAATTCAAAAAAAGATTCTCAATCTTTTTTTTTCGCAAATTTTAAAATATAATTATCTATGTATAATTATCTATATAGAGATAAGATTTGTAGAAGAGCAGAGTAGAAAAACAGAATAATAATTATACATGTAATTATACATGTCACGAGTTTACGTAATGAGTGAGAAATGTCTAATGTTCATGATAGATACTTTATGTTTCGGCTATATATGCCATAGTAAGATTTATTTCAAAAAATACAATAAATATTAACAAAAAGAAAATAAAAAAAGGAAAATAGAGAAAGAGATGATGATAGTTATGCTTGACGTTGAAGCGAAAGTTGCCGAGTTGGAAATTATCATTTCTGAGTCATACGTACTACAGTGTAAAGGAAAGGCTGTCTTATAAACTCAGAGAGACCTCGCTAAACCTTATTTGCATATGTTGCTGTGTGTTTCAACGATGTTACATACATCCTCGCTAAGTCCGATCTGCATAACAATAGATACGAAAATACTAGTTGAGTTATATAAAATATATGTCATCGTAACCCGTTTTACCGTATTGTTATATTTCCATTGATTATCTTTCATAAATTATGTGTTTATTAAGTTCCTGCCTAAATGCCAATGCCATTTTGCACCGCAATATAATATTGAGAATCTGACCATACACTTTCACGAGAGTCATTCACAACATCACGCGAAGCGCGCATTAAAGCCATTTGGAACAATCGCATTATTGTCGAGCATTACATGTCGGCTATCCGAGACCTCCGTGTCGGGATCTTTTAAACTCACGCTTCCGCCTCCGTTCTCCATGGTCATTCTATGGTCAAGTACCCGAGAGAGGAAGAGTCAGAAAAAGATAGATTTATCGTGTCTCTCGTAAAAATCTTTTAGAACAAAGAAAACATAAAATATATGTAACGTAAGCAAACGTGAAAAAAATTATATAAAATATATTTGAGATAAAAAACACAATTATAGACTCATAATTGTAATTATAAATGCAATCATAACTGTAATCAAATTGTAATATTGTAATTATAATTTAAAATTTTTTAATGAATTATGTATAAAAAAGCGTATTTCGACAAAATAAAGTTGCATCCATTATCTTGAAATGTAATCAGTTCAACAATTATGATTTAATTAGAGATCAGAATTGAGAGTGCATCCAGTAAATTATAAAAGCATGATTACGTAACGAGATGAATTTTATATTATTAAATGTCTTTGTTTTAAGTGATATAAAATCAAATTGTCAATAAATAAAAATAGAAGCTATTAAAATAAAATTTGTCATGTTCATGTTATAAGAATAGATTAAATCAATACTTACTAACTTATTTTTTATATAAAGTAATACACACAAGAAAGCATATCTAACCGAAAGACAAGCAGAAAAAAAATGTGATGATGTTAAATTCTTGTGTGTATTACTTTATATTTAATCTTGAAAACATATGAAGAGATTAATGCAAGCATCACATTGTGTTTAAAAAATATAGAAAAAAGCAAAGTGTACTTATAACTCAACTAAATTAACAATTTTTTCTTCTACGTTATATAATTTTATTTCTTTTGCATAAATAATGAAATTGCATTATATAGATAACTTAAATTTATTTTGTATAATAAAATTGCGAAAAATAAGATAAATAAACATTTTGTTCCATTCATGAGATGTAAAGAAAATTAAAATGTAAAAATTTTATAGATATTTAAAAAAATGTTAGTGTACTTGGCATGATCTTATTTTATTTTTTACTTTTTTCTTTTTTTCATTGATTTAATAAATTGAATAAAAAATTTATTTTCAGCGTAAAACTGGTAATAAAAAATTAACCATACACACAAATAAAATCACTAATATATATATATTTATAAAGTTCTCATTTGCGTTTCCTGAAATCTTACTTGATATTTCATTTATATACATTCAAACACTAAATTGTTATAACAAGATTAAATAATAATAATAATAATAATAATAATAATAATAATAATAATAATAATAAATTTATCTCAGCCGATCTATTCTAAAATATTTAATAAATCTTTATGAGACACGATATATTTATCTAATAAATACCAGTTTTACGCTGAAAATAAATTTTTTATTCAATTTATTAAATCAATGAAAAAAAGAAAAAAGTAAAAAATAAAATAAGATCATGCCAAGTACACTAACATTTTTTTAAATATCTATAAAATTTTTACATTTTAATTTTTATATAGTATATTTTATATAGTACTCGTTACGTTGAGACATTCAATATAAATTTTTGCGTAAATCTATCTTGATAAATTAAAAAATGATCATTTACTCACTCCGTGGTTGTTTTACCATCATTCGATATTTTCCAGATTTTCTCCTCTCGTGCGAATAACACGTTCGTATAACATAACACCCGCAAAAATATAATTAATTACGATCACTCGTACTAATCACCGAAACAAAATATTTACATGGTATTTTGCAGGGTAGGTATTCCTGACATTAATTACACGTAATGCATTTCATTATTACATATTATAAATTGCGACAGAAGAATAACGCGAAAGTACAAAGCTCTATGATAGTCGATAATTGTAAATTTTGCAAATTAATAAAGCATTGTGAAAGGAACTATGTTATCAATATAAATAAAACAATAGTTTATAGTTTGCCAGGTATTTCGATTTCTGTAAAAAATGGATAAACCGCGATTCTGACTTCATAGTCGATAAAATCAAGTTGTTAATAAATAAGAATAGAGAGGCTATGAAAGTTAGAATAAAATTAAAAATTGTAGGCATTAATTAATTACGTTGGCAACTGATTGCTCTTAAAGAATAGGAAATAATTGTATTTGGCATCTTGTAATATTTATCGTGATTGTATTTCAGCACGTAATTATTTACGGAGCGATCCGCATCGTTATCTACTTGCTCGAGTTTCGATGCATGAATGATTTCGGCACGTGGCGACCTTGTAACAAAACGACCACCAAGGTTGAGAGCTTTAGCCTTGCACGAAATAATTTATATGTAACGAAGTATAAGCTACATAAATATCCTTTCCCTTCCGTTTCGAATCAATTATCAATACGACACGATCGATACAATACAGCCTCTCGATTCAGCGATTCATGTATTATTTCACGTTATTGATCCCAATATGATAATCGAATTGCATTTAAAATGAAAGTTTAAAGCACGATATTCGGGATATATCCAAATTCAAGCGAAGAGATAATTAACGGCCATGAGAACAATGATTTATGATATCCATTCTCTATTACTCCGAGTTTTGCATCAAATGAATGAATCAGGAAAAATAACTGTTTCAATAAGCAATTATTGATACGCAAGTCCTTAATTGAGCAGGCTTAACTGCTTGCTGTAATAATTATTTACCGTAATAATCGAGATATAACGGCTCTAGGTATTTTCAGTGATACTTGTCGCGATCATCTTTTGAGACGTGATATGTAACGACACATGACGTGGCTTTCGCTATTATACCTGCCGACTCTCGTTATATGAATGATAATATAGCAGCCCTGCTATAAACAATAAGATCACGAATTATTAACGAAATATTTTCGAAATATTATGGAATAAAGATAATTAAATATTCCTTTCTTCAGTTCTTTTTAAATTAATTTGGTTAATTAACTATTATATTGTATATTCTACGAAAAAAATAGAATTGCTGAAGTATCCATGTAAAATTTAACTAGATACAATTCTGAAAATAATTTTGTTGGATCATCATAATAATTATGTAGAATGTTTGAGTGTTAATGACAATGCTGCAAAAAGTTTTAACATTATAGCAACTAGTTTAAGTACTCTACATGATTATTTTGATGGCAGATTGACGCGATACTTAATTTACATTTAAATGTATAATTGGAAACTATGATATTTTATTAAATTTATCGCTACGACGGTTAAGTGCGATATGTTTTAATAAGATACTGACAAATAACGCTAAGGAATTTGTTTTTTGGCCCATACAAAAGTATTTTCAAACCTGTATTTACATGGAAAGAAAAATTTGCTGAAGCATCTAAAAAATTAACCAGATACAGATCTGAAAACAATTTTATTGAACTATTGAACTAAATGATTATGTAGAACATTGAAACTGGTTGTTAGAATGTTAAAACTTTTCGCAGCATTGCTCGTTATACTTGAGATTTCTACGCAATTCTTTTGATGGTCCAACAAATTCTAACAAGGTCTAGTTTAACTTATAGATACTTCAGCAAAATCGTTCTTTTCGTAAATATACCGCAATAAATACGAATATTAGACATGTAAGACTAACAATAAGTGTGAAGTAAGAATCAAGAGACAATAAATAACAAGCATGTTAAATGAAAAGGAAAACAAGAACTGAACCAAACTTTAAAGAATAGGAAATGAATATTTGAAGATGTTTTCACAATTGCGGTTTCCAGAGATGGGATATAGAAAAGCAAAAAACAAATTTCTTAGCGTTATTTTTCAGTATCTATTATTGAAACGTATCGAGCAAGATAACTGTTGTAATGACAAATTAACAAAATATCGTAGTTTCCAATTATACTCGTACATTTAAATACCCAAGTATCACATCGATCTGCCATTGTAATTATCGCAAAATAACATGTTTGCGATACTTTTTAAGATATTGACAAGAGTCGTCAATAGAAATTCGTACAATTCGTGGAATGAAATATTTCAAAGAGAAAGAGAGAGGCTTTTGATTTTCCCGACATGCGTCGTACATGATACTCGACGCTCGTCGCGGCTCTCGCGTACATGTCCACGTGTAATGGGGCTTAAACCAATTCTGCCTTGCTCTCGCACAAAGTACTCAGGCCGGAGCCGTCTGTGCCACCCACTTAAAGCGTCGCGCGGCCGTCCGATGTACAGCGACGAACGATCACCACGGCAATTCCCGGCTAATGGCACTGCGGCGACGTGGAAAGGCGATGCATCGTGCACAACATACATACATGTAACATACCGGACGGACGACGACGTGCCGATATAAAGTCGTCTTCAAAGCGCCGCCATATGGTACCCAATTCGCACCGGAATCGATAACGCGCAGATACGGTACAAGCGATAATCTACAGTCCTTTCTCTTTCTCTCTCTCTCTCTCTCTCTCTCTCTCTCTCTCCCCGTTTCTCTCGATTGACAGTAAATCGACAATGTTCGTTTCGTCACATTTTGATGTTCACTATCATGTTACACTGCGATGTAACGCGCTTTTATATAAAAGAATATAGGCACTTTAGCGATGTACTCGCGGCTGGAAGAATCGAGAAAGGCGGTTGACTCGGTCGCCAATAAATTTTATATCAACACTTTATGTCTAAAAAAAAGTTACTTTGATCGTTAGTACATTATATGTAATAAATTTTATCTTTAGAAGTTTTACTGGAGTTCGATCAGAGTCGACGTGAACTTTTGGCGAAGCCGTGTACTAAAAATAATTCGCCGAGAGAAATTCTCGTAAAGAGAAGTAAAAACAGTCGTAACATTTTTCATTGACTTTAACTAAGTAAAATAGCATAATATATATCATGTATTTAGTGTACATAGATATAAAATAATATATTTAATAAATTAATAGATGTGTAAAGCCGACGAGAAAGAGAGAGAGAAAGAGAAACTTGAAGACATTACTTTTATTTATTAGATTTTACTTTTATTTATTAGATGCAAGAACATTATTATTTTACGAAGACCATAATTCTTTTATCTATAGATATTCAAAGATAACGTATTAACGCTGAGGTTGGGAATCAATATGTTACATTGTTAATTCCGGCGTTAATAATCCTGTATCAATAATTGGCGTGATAAATTGCGGTAATGGATGAATCGTCTGGATTGTAATATACGTTAAATTGACCTATTTGTCGCAATTTCGCTGTGCGCGGCAATTTGCGGGAAAGCATTAATCGCGTGTCGACGATACCTTTGTGCAACCTGTATGTGTCTCGTGCTAGAATCTTGTGAAGCGACGTTAAACGGACGTACGAGGCTACGAAAATGCATTTCCTAAATCCCCGTAAAATGTAACATTTAAACGATACATACATGCCATTGGTATTTTCTCGTGCAGAATGTTTTTAAGTCGTTCTTTCTAGTAAGTATCAAATACATGACAGTAATGTAGAGATTGTGAAATTCCTTATGTTACGTGACGCAATATTTAAAGTGACGAAACTCGTAAATTATTTTGCATTTTAAACAAATATCCCGTGAAACTCTTCGTTATATTTAATAATTATTCTCAATCTATTCATTCATCATTTGAATATATTATTAATTAATTCATATTGCTCATTTACCATGGCAATGACATAATTAAAAAATTGTCAAATATTTTTATGTTAAATATAAACTAAAAAAAAAACATATTTTAAAAATATACATTTATTATAATTCTTTTATTATACTATATACTTTTGTTATAATATTTAATAATACTTTTATTCCTCTCACAATCAGTTACTACATCAAAATTGCATTTAAAAGTTACCATTACAAAATATTAATGATTCAATATATTTGAACTTATTTTCTGGAAAATTTCATTCTTTATTTGTATCGTTGCAGTAAATGAACGATATGCCGTCACTAATTATTCTTTTAGTTATTCGTTTAGTAAACTTAATAACTCACCGACAGCTATCCATTAAATCTTATCTAAAATTCTCATCTGAAATCTCCGGCCTACAATTCTATATCGTGACCGCGTTGACGTCTGCATAGAGAAACTGCCCGTTGAACGATTTAACCCCGTCGTCAAGTAGGTGGCACACAGGCGGTGGTGACTAACAGGCGGAGTAACGGCCGGTCGCGCTCGTCAACGGGAAACACAGATCCCGTGTTCGCGATAACGTACGACGAAAGGCGACGACGTTATACAGCAACATGACGTCCAGATAGAGATTGACCAGACTGCATGGGTTTCTATTTCTAGCGTAAGACGCGACAAACTATGCGCACTGCGTAACGCGAAAAAGCTACACAACTTTTCACCCCTTGTGCTACGACGTGACGCACCAGAGGCGGCGACTCGTGATTTTTCTACTTTCTACCTTCGCTCGCTTCTCGAGGGAGAAAATTGTAGCCACTGTTATAAATGTCTGTTATATCGAAAAGCTGACTTTGGTTTCTTACGTTTATTTGCGTACTGTGAAACGCTATTAAATTGTATTATAAATTCAGTATTCAGTCTAATATAGTTAATATTTAATATTGGCTTCCGGATCTTTTAGATTCTTAGCACGAAATAGTTTTTAAACGAGTTTTCTTCTTCTTTCATGATGCATAATAGGGTGCAAGAGCATTCTCTTATATCGTCTCGCGAGATGTGCATGTCTATGCAACATACGCCTTTGGTTCCGACACGCTGCTAAACTCGGGAAATTGTTCCTCGCACGAAGTCCGCGTCATTTTCAAGAAACTTCCGCGAAGCTCTCACGTTTATATTTAAACCTTTCCCCGCGACATGTCGCAGCAGTTCGGGGAAGCTTCATAGCTTACGGCATGTTAAGTTGTCTTTTAGATATTACAAGCAAAAATCATGAAACTACAGCGTATCGTTATAAGACACTGTGTAATTATATTAGATTATTTTCACATAAATCAATAGAATGATATATAATTATATCAAAATTGATATATAATATAATTATATTATTTTCACATAAATCAATATAATCGATACAATGACAATGGAAGAGAGGGAACAATAATAAACAAGATATTTTAACTAAGCTTTCGTTAAAGATTCCGCGTAATTACAAAAGAATATCTCATTTTTTAATTTATATTTGAATTGAAATCAACTTCACAGAGATTCATATTTTTAATCAAACTTTAATTAGTAGATATTTAAGTAGATATTAAGAATTATAATTGTCTCCAAGAAAAACTTGATCCAGATATTAATTATTGAAACAAAAAGTTAAGAGCTTTTCACCTCTGTTCGTTTCGAACTAACGAATTCTCCGAAATATTTTTTTATCATTAGATGAAAATTTTAATAACATGAATATAGAATAAGATGTATTTTATCGCATGATCAACTCGTTTTTTTATATTCTGAGAAAAAATGTATTAAATTTCAATAAATATTTCTTTAAATAATATTAGCTAAAATTTACTGAATGTAAACACGTTATTTTTTTAATATAAGAATCATTAATTTGTTTGAATTATTATTTTCTTAATAATAAATATTTATTTACCGCAAATGTCAAGTTCAAGCACTATTCAAACAAATATTTATTAAAATTTGATACATTCTTTTTTTAGTGTAAAGAAATAAAAAAAAATCGAGCGACAATTCGGTTTCATTGTTTAATACTCGTCCGTGCTCAAGCTGCGAAGAAACAATTGTAAATTGTACGAGTGATATCTCAATTATTATCGTAGCAAATACGAGAGCGACACTTTGATTATTGTTTCGACGGCAGACGTGGGTCCGACGTCTTTCTCGCCACGACAAGATCAGGGTGTAGCATTATCGTTCGGAAGACGATATCTCGCAGATGTTTACGAAAGTGGCTTCGTCAAGCGAGCTGGGTGCTTGACCCAAATCGACAAGGCACTTCGACTTGCCCACGGACTGCCACGGAGTCGGCCATGGACCGCGTCGACGGACTCCTCGTACGGAATGGCTGTTTATTTCACTTGCCCCCTTTTTCACGAACGCTCGAGACGTTTTCGATGCGATAAATCCCGGAGCGAGGGCAATAGAAAGCTCGCATTGTACAGGATGCCCCTTCGACCAATCGCGCAAATTTTCAAGCGGTAGATAATGGAGTTGGAGGTAAAAAGAATGGCGGTTGTTCGACAGTCGAGGAATGAATAGTCCTCGAGCTGTCAGCGATTGAAAATTACGGTCGGGTGGAATAGAGCCTTAACAGTGTGTGAGTTCCGGAATAAATGAAGTCTCAATCTCAAGGCGACTTTAATCGCACAAACAAGAAAGCATTGCGCAAAAGAAGAAAGTTCACGAAAATGAGAAATTTGTTCCTAGCAAACACAGCTATTAAAAACATTGTATATTAAAATAGTTAGAAATAATAATTTCTTGTCCGGCAAAAGAAAATTCAATCTCAAGTTTCTCAAATAATCTAAACGTGAATTACGCTATCTGGAACACCTTTGTGGAGTGAACAACTGGAGCGGGACAATTACGACTTTGGCGAACTCGGGAAGGGGTGAGAGAGAAGCACCTAATTATCGTAAATTGCTGTGGTATCCGTTTTCTGACCCGTAACAGTAAGTTCTGATAATAAAGCGAGTGCGCTTGCAAAAGGAAACCACGATCTCGATTTTCGTGAAGTCTCCGTGAAGTACCTTGAATATATCTAATGTTGAGCAACGTCTATCATTTTGATGACCGATCACTTTGACGATTCGGTCACCAATCGTCATAAAGACTACCGCCCAGTATAAATCCGTGACGCGGAACGAAAACGACGGAGTATTCGAGACATGCCGATGGTAATCTCCTTAATTTCGTAACCGTCGTCAGCTGTTTCTAAGATTGCCTCTCAACGAATGGAGAGAGGAAAGAAGGAGAATACGATTTCGTTGAAATAACTTGGAATAGCAATGGCGTACGAGTCACGTTACAACGTTTATTCTTCTCGTAATTGTTCCAATGTCGGCAATGCTTTACACTTGACGCGATCGAAGGGAGAAAGAATGAAATAAAAGCGAAGCTGTCTTTTGGAGAGCAATAGAAAGCTCTCTAGAGTTATACAGCATGATCGATTATCGCAAGGGCTAATTTCTCTTCAAATTCATAAATTATGCCAGATTGTCATTTTAATCTTTAAGTAGATAGATGAAGTGTTTAAAATACTTTAAACAAGTTTTATCTTTATTGTTATATTTTTGAATAACATATATAAAATTATATTTATACATATATAAATTTATATTATTTATACTTTCTGAGATAGAGAAATATAAATATAAACTTTAAGATTTTTCTAGGCAATACTTTTCATTTTTCTTTTTCAAAATAAGATTTTTAAGAAACTGTGCTGTTTTCCTATCTATTTAAAATTTCTACGATTGCATTGTTGAACAATCACAATCGAATATTCTTCCCATATTCGACTGTGATTGGTCAATTCTTGCGCAATTTAAAATTCTTTAATAAGATTGGTATATACATTTAAACACCTAGTGAGGAACTAAGAGAATTTTAGAACAGCTGCAAAAGTTCTTTTTCTGCTGAACATAGTTAGAATATCACATTTTGAACTAAGAAATAATGAATTATAGTAAATAAATCTTATTCAGAAAAGTTTGTAAGATTTTTAAAATAAACACTTATCTTCTAAAGGTTAAAATATAAATACATCAAGGAATTGATGTGAGAATTTCAAGTATGTGAATTCTGGATTATTATATATGTTTTTTTATCTGCCACAACGTGATCATGCCGTCTGGGAAGAAATCGGGACTCGGTGCACCGGAGGGTGTGGAGTTTCCGTCGAGAGGGATACTCTTCGCCTCGTTCCGCCGCATTCAACTTTAAAGCCGTTTTTCTCGAAAACTCGATTCCGGCGAGTACGCCATTGGTATTCCGAGGGGGCTATTCGCTTATCCTCGTCCCTCCGGGCCTTTATCCGGGAAGCGTCTGGTCTCTCTCTCTCTCACTTTCTCTCTTGTCGATCCGAGGTTCGGAAGCACCAAGTCGCCGCTGTGCGCACACGCTCCTTGTCCGGCCAATAACGATGACGAGACCCCTCGTTGCGCCTCTTCATCCGCGACCGGTCGTACGGAGAGGGAAGTATCCACTTGTCCTGTCACCCTAGCATTAGCCGCATCGCCCGCCGCCTATCGTTCGCACGAAAATAAACAATCGTGCTGTTCGCGCCCGCGCCGTGTCGGAGCTGTGTATGATCCGAGAGAATCTTCTTTCCGTTTCCTCTCCTTCCTTTTTTTCGCCTTTACCCCTCTTCCGTTAAAACAGAAAATGTAGAAAGGACAAAACTCTTCTGCATAAAGTCCTTCTGTTCATAATACACTGGACAGCATATTTTTATACTGTTAAAATTTGCAAGGGTACAGCGTGCAATTTGGTACGTGTTGTTTCATTCATATCCAGCGTAAATGTATTTTTTATATGCATTTTAAGTTTATTGCTTCGACGCCAGCACATATTCGTGTTCTGGTAAAGCAATAGACTTAAAAATGTTGTCATTTTTTTGCAGATAAATATTTTCGAAAATAAAAATTGCTGTTGGCAAAAATCCTTTTATTACAGCCAAACTAAAATGTAAAACTTAAAAATAAAGTATAACAGTACATTGTTGAATTCATAATTATTTCAATTCGAGTAATTTTTAATTCATCTCTGTGCTTCTACTCATGTCCTTAATTTAATTAAAAGAATGGAATTAAACAATTTAATTCAAGAATATGTATTAATTTAGTATATCATTTACTAACAATAAGTATATAGTATAATTAATAAGTGCAGGCTTTGAAAGTTATTTACTTTGAAACTAACCGCTATAGAAATGAATTAATTTAAGGTGTGATCCACTTAGGCCTGGTTTCACCATTGCGGTTAACTTTTTAACCAAGGTTCAACTTACTCCTCAACTCTTTCCAATTCTGGAAAGCGATGAGGAGTAAGTTGAACCTCAGTTAAAGAGTTAACCGCGAATTGTGAAACTGGGTCTTAACGCTGCGAATGTTTCGTTGACAATTAGAAGAAAAAATTTTACGAATTGATCAATCAAAGAATAGCGTTCAGTGAATCGCATCTTTAGGTACATTTTGATATATGTGAAAGTTAAAAGTAATAAAATTTTATTTAACTGAAGGGTTACGATTGCTCTTTTGACATCTAACATCTGCGTGTTTAAATCAGACAGCAAGAATATATCGTGTAAATCTTTATCACATTTTCTCTCTCTTTTTTCTCTCAGAGAGGAATATTTCATTCGTTCAAAACGTTCCTCTCTGCTTATTTTTAATCTATTTTCTCATCATTTTACCATCTTTCAATTCAATACGACGTCCTCCATCGAAAGGATTATGCTAGCTGGTGCTGACTCGCGGGAACTCGGCTATCAAACGCGAAATTGCATTTACTCCCGGACACTCATGATACCGCGTCGTCAGATTCGCAATCGCGCGTCGTCCACGACGTCGTCTCGACGTGGCATCGTAAAATCAAATGAAGCGATCGAAATCCCGTTTCCCGGCCTTTGTGCCACCTCGTCTCGGCCGGCGATGTGCCGTACGTACGTATTTTGCCGTTGTATTTTATTTTCTATGCCATGACCCATTGGTTGAGAAGCGTAGGAAAAACGCGATGAAGCGATAGACAAAAAAAAGAAGGAAAAACGAAGCTGATGCGACCAATCGTGAAGCGCGCGTGCCCGGCGTTTAACGCCCGCAACGTTGTAAAATGACGACCGAACGACCGTGTTAAATAACGAAGGGAGAATTCCGATAACGCCGCAAACACGCGACGATTTGTGTTTGTCATTGATTTTCCAAGGGAATATTTATTTCGGCGATGGCAGATTTGTAAACTTCGAAAACGAAATCATTTAGCGTTCTCAATATATATTTCTTCTATTTCAATGAAAATAACGGAGGTAATTATATCATCCAGGATATCGTGAAGATAAGTAATCATAAAGGTAATAAAGGAAAATCTCTGACGGTAACGAGAACGAGCGTAGCTGGATGAAAAAGGATCGAGAGAACACACACACACCGCCGGGAGAACTTATATATATAAAATGGCGGGTCAGAAATCGTGATTCTAACGGGAAATTAATACATCGCGCTCGCAGTTCGTATTTCTCCGCGTTCAGTGTCGTCATGAATATAAAGCCGGCGAGTGGGTGAATCCAACGACGACGCGGACGTCGGCGACGAGGAGTAGAGTTTCGGCGAATGCGTCGCTCTGCTACTACGGTGTGTAACGAACGAGTCTTTTCTGCCGAGCGGAATACAAACTGCGCATTGACTCCATTCCCCGTGCTCGTCGCCCTGAACCTCCCTTCCTCCCCCAGTTCTCGCCCGGCACGTGCAGACACATTCGCGGGGGCTGGATTCGGGATTCACCCCCGAAATGAGAGGCTGCTTCAGCGCGGCGAACGTGTCCGCCGTTATATACCCTTCCCTCTCGCCGCTCTACCCCGTTCCTCTCGATCATCCCTTCCGTCGTTGCATCCTCCCCCGCGCTTCCGTCATCCGCGCGAGGGGCACGTTCTCCCGGCGCGAGCGGGCGAGCGGGCGAGCGAGCGGCACGGAAACGCGCGGGCAGCTCGTCACCGGCTGCGCCTGCTTCCTGGCGGGATGGGAGAACGCGCGCGCGACATAATGCGTCGCTTCAGTCGCTTGGTATACACACGTACCGCGCCCCAACGCGATGACCAGCGTGCCGTGAAGAGGGCATCGGCCGCGATGATTTTTTAATCGCGCGCCGCATGCTAGTCACCCCACGAAAAATGTACAGCGACTCTCAACGATGTTTTTATTACGCTGCTCGATGGTGTTTTTCACCCTTGATTTCACCCAATCTTCGCACGTTACATGGGGTGCGTCAGGAATCCTATTATAGTTCATAATGTTGTTTATTAGCTTTAAAACGCTGTTGGTTGAAGTTTTTATAAATTTAGCTAGATCTGTGTGTAAAAATATTTTTGTTAAACTTTTTTTATTAAAATAATTAATACATGACGATTTCTCTTGATGAAAAAAGAATGATTTTACTGAAGAATTAAAAAATTTAAGTTGATACAGATCTGAAAATAATTTTGTCGGATCATCGAAATAATTATTAAACTCAAACGTGATAAGCAATGCTGCGAAATGTTTTGGCATTCTGGCAATCAATTTGAGCGTCTTTACATAATAATTTTAATGGTTTAATAAAATTATTTTGAGAACTGTATCATAATTGGACATATCAAGATTGAATTTGATGTGTTTATTCTTTCTTTTCTTTTAAGTTAATAATTAGGTTGTGTTTATGTAAAAATCTAGATTATAAATATTATGTCATTAAAAATGTGAAATGTAAGAAAAATTTGTATTACATTAATTAAAAGTGGTCTATTTCCTTGTATGTAAAATTTACTTATCAAATTATCTTTTCCTAATTCCAAGAATTAGAAAAGGATAAATAATAAATTGATCTGAGATTAATGTTAATCTTTCACTGATAGAACTGCGCCTTAAAGATGAAACTTTAAGATGCTCAACCGGAAATATGCTTACTTGAAATCTTAAATATAGGATATAATATTTATAATATTTTTTTAAATACAGAAACACATAATATTATCTACATATTTCCATAGTAAGCGATTGATTTTACCGTTCCAATATTAATAACTTGTTCGCACGTATAGTATTATATAAACAAACAAGAAAATATTTGTCTATATACTTTCATATCTCGATATACTGCTGCAATTTCCATTGCACAATTGCAATGCAATTTCAATCTCCGTTGTGTAATCTGGCATGGACTTTAGAAAGTAAGAGAGAGAAAGAGAGAGAGAGAGAGGGAGGGAGAGGAAAAAACCCAAAAAATATAAGAGTGGCAAGTAGCAAGAGATAAGAAAGAGCAGAAGCCAAGAGCAGGGAAGTAAGAGATGGGAATTAATGGGAGAGGGCCGAGGAATTCCATGTTCGCTGGCTGTTTCCTGTCGAGGAGTCGTGTACGAGACGTTTCGGAAATCCAGAGATTAGTGCGGCGAGCGGTAAGAGGATGACTTCTCTCGAGCAATTTGTCCGTACTTAAGACTCACTGTCGGTCCGGTCTGCGAGATAAAAGAAGCATGCTGGAGGCATTAAGTGTATGTAAGCAAGTGCTGCGGCGATGGCACGAGAAATATATCGACATCGAGAGGAATGTCCTTATCCGTGGAACGATGGCACCGATCGCACGTCACCGATGACGTCTGGGAAGATGAGAGACGAGTCGCTCAGGCACGGAAGGAGGGGGATCGCCCGAGTGAATTTGGGACGAGACGACGATAGAAGATTGGAATGCGGCGCGTGCAGTGCGTCGAAAATGTGCCTTCTTTCAGCGTTTTCTTTCGAGCGCGATGCTTTCTCTTCGAATCTCCAGGAGACTCGCGTTACAGTCATAAAGGATGTTCAGTCTGACAAAAGTCTTATCTTGACTGCATGTCAATTAACAGGATTAATTGTACACATTAAAGAATCTTCCTTAAAACTGTTCTTTTTTCTCATTATACAGTGCAATGTATATGCAATGTTTTTAAAAAACTCTGATTATCTAACTGTAAATATCTCTTTTCTATTCGAGTAGTGAAATATTTTCAAGAAGTAATAATTTTTCCAAATATTATACAATATCTGTGTCTATCTATTTTTTATATCTCTTTTACGGTCTGTATTATATTATCTTTCAGAATTCCGACTGAGAAATATGTACATGAAGGTTTCTCTCCCCTCTTTATCTTTTCAACATTATGCGAAATTTTCGTACCGGAATATCGTTGCAACTTTAATTATTTTTATCTCCGTGATTTAAGCTCGCGTGTATTTAATTAATAAGCGGAAGCGGATGATTGCGCTCTCCAAGTCCAAGTGGCGATTACTCATCGGTATGACGTTGACTGACGCCCGTCGATAATGGTTACCACAGACATTTGTACAAATAGTGGAATCGCCAGCTCGCATTGCATCGTCCCGTATCGATTCGCCTTTCGCGACGATTTCCTCGCACACGCCGGCCGTCCCGGCCGGCATTCGATTCGATTTAGCGAGCGTGCACGGGGCGAGCGCTCCAGGATGTAGTCTATAATCACTTCCTCTGCCTAGCCAGCCGATTGGGTGGTAGTGGCTGAGGGGTCGTTCTCGTTGTACATATCCGCCGCGCGTGTATGTACACAACGACGGGGAATACGATCGATTCCGCCGATCAATGTTCCTTAATACAGGGTGTCTGGTAATTGCTGCTGGCGGTAGTGGTGGTGCCACCTCAGACAGCACAAATAGCCGATGGGTAATCTTGGATAGTTGCTCGGATTTCAAGATATTTAATATCCTTGTTATCGTACTGTGGAACATTTAGCTTGTCAATTGTCGATTTTGACCCGAACTATCATTCTATTAGATATCAAAGAAGCAAAGGTAACATAATCTTTGAGTTAAATTTTGTTATTTTTAACTTCCACATCTTTCAAAACGTATTAATCTATTTCTGGTTTAAATTTCTGAGTTTAAAGATAAACGATGTCCATATTAACATATGTTTATTATTAGTAACTAAACTAAATTTTTTAATTCAAATTTATTTCTGAAGTTAAATTGTTAAACTTCACTGTTTTATTAAATTAACAATATCATTAAGTAGAAGCAATGGCGACCCAATTAAAAATAACTCAAATTGAATATTATTTAACATTATGAAATTAACAGTGCGGAAATATTCCGGTGTTCGGTTAACAAGTCAAATTGAAAATATCATATCTGGTTTTTAAATATATTCAATTAATAAAGCGAATTTTACATCACGAAAGAAAATGTATAGATAAAGTTCGCTTGGAAAACAATATTATAAGTAATTTATTCTTAAATTGTGTATTTAATTTAATTTTATGATTACAATTTCTATTTAATTTTGTTTGATTTTGATATCAAAAAGAAAATAATTAGTAATTTAGACTTTTGAATTTGGCAACCCTAATGATGATGCGTTCGCATTGAAATAACTCGATAAGAATCGTACATAGAGAAACATAACTTTATCTAATTATGAAGTAGAACGAGCCAAGTAACACGCGTCCCACATTAGGCCGAAACAAGTAAACCATAAGTCTTAAAGGTATATTTAAAGTATAAAATATTTTATGTCAAGGAAACTTTGTGTATGTAAGTCTCTCGTGTACGCTCGCCGGAGTAACACACAGCTTCGTTATTTACCGCCGATTTATGCGCTTGAATTAAACGACCGCCTGAGGTCTCGAGAAGATGCTGCGAGGAGCTAGTGCGAAATACCCTTGCGTTCGAATTAAACGAATTAAGCTTCTGCATGTGCGAGAAACTCGTAAGGATGGATTTCAACCAGACGGAGAGTACCGGACGAGAATTCATATGGTCTTAGCCCAAGGCGTCGCGCTACCTTCTGAATCGTCTTTAATTAATAATTATTAAGAGACGAGCATCGGGAGAATATTACCTTGTCGCAAGGCACGACGTACCAATTGTCCAGCCGCGATAGAAAATGATGACCGAATTGAAAATGCATCGCGGAATAGAACGAGAGAATTTTTTTTCCCGCGCTTTTCAACTCGGGGAATGATGAGATGGGAAATATCCCGTTATTGGATTTACGAGAGGCAAGAAACTTGTAAAGCTCAATATTTCAAAGCTTCAGATTTTATTTTCACGATCCAATAATGCGGTCGAACAAAACGTCAATTCGAAACGAGACGGGAAATGTCGTAAGGATGCCCAGAGTGTCGAAAGAGCAACTGTACGTTCTAACGTTGAAAGAGTTATGGATATTGTAATAATATGAAACTGAGCTCACAGATGAATCGTTACGATTATTCGTTCGCGATCCTCCAGCACACTCGAAGACTGTCAAAACAAATATCGTTTTCGAGATGACGTTACTCTCGTGCGACGGAATGTGAGTTTAATATTATTCTTTGACAGCTTTCAAATGCATAAGAAGTTATAAATGCAATGAAGGATGCAGGTGTACGAAAAATTTATCGCTTGCAATAAATGTATCTAAAAGTACGCTATAGAGAAATATAACGATAACAATATTTCAATCAAAATTTCGTGAAGTTACGGAGAGTTGCGTTGGAGATACGTTGTCGCAGAGGAAGTTCCGCTGGCGAATTAAATGAATGCATGGAGCACTCTTTTCGTCGTGCTATTTCCTCGCATTGGCTAAGTTTATCTTTCCTTTCAGAGAGAATCTTGCATAAGAAGGTAAATACAGTGATTCGATAAACTCGCGAGGTAGGCCGCTGTTCAAGACCCTGTTCCTTATTTAGAATTTGCGCGATCGAAGTCGAGACTATACAAAGAATAGGTATAAGCGGTTGCATACATTTCTAATTTATCGCGTTGTTCCATATTGAGATGATACGGAGAAGGATAAATTGGCAATAATTCTATTTTATTGAATACGAAAATACGATTCGGAAGCTAATTCTACATTCTACACTCAAAATGCAGGAAAGAGATTGTAATATATTTATTGGTTTTTTTTATTTAATAATTATTTCAAACATCTATAATACATCGGTTTTAATATTGGCATTTTCTAATCCGTAAACTGAGTAATCGTGTTAGTTCTATTTCATAATAGAATTTCTTTTTTTGTTTTCTATTTTGTGAAAATTTTCAATGTGCAAAAATATTGTTCGAAAACTTACTACATTAAGATACTCTTTTATCTAAAAAAGTATTAATTTCTAGAAAAGTATGTTTACGAAGATACACGATATTCCTAGTTGATTTCATAAATAAACAGTAAAAAATAAATAAAATTCCTTGCAAACTTTAATATTTTAAATTTTCATTTTGAATATTTTTTTCAAGATAGTATTAAATGTTCGTTAAAATATGAATGATAATAATTTTAACAATATTATACAAAAGACACTGTAAATTTTAATGGAAAAAAATATCTTTTAATACATATCTAAAACTTATACTCGTTTCTTTATTTTCACATAATAACGATTATTATAGAAAAACATACCTTTTAAATGAGATTTATTTATTCTTCTTTCGGGAGTAAGAAGATTACATTATTACATAATTAGGTCGTTTTCATTTTATCAAAAATTATTATATTATCGTTGATACAATTTTTAAGAAAAAATCTTCTAAATTTGTAATTTCTTGTCACAGATATGATGACCTCTTCTGTATATATCCGTAGATATATCTATGAGACCTACAATTTTAAAGTCGGTTCTGATTTCTGAACGACCTATTAGAAGAGGTTTTCGTAGCAAAGATACTTTCGGTAATTGCTTTTCAAGAAACGATCAAATAAAATTTAATATACGTTTTGGATGGATGTTTGAACCTAAATCATGGACAGCAAACACTCTTTACGTTATAATCATTACAAAAATTATGTACAATGATGGTATCTACCGCGTTTAATAATTTATTCACTTATATACTTAATTTTTATATTAATTTTTAACCGTCCTCTGTATTCATATATTTAATCTCTCTGTCCAGTTCAAATTATTTTACTGTTTTAGGTTTTTAAAAATGTAAAAAAATTCAGGGTTATTTTTTGATATTTCTATTACATTACCAATAGCTTTTTAACGAGATATTTTAGGAGAAAAAATTCTCCTTCTTTTATTTCGAAGAAATGAGAATTAAACTTTTTTATTAATTAATAACAAATTATCTAGAAATATTATATATAGGAGCTATAAGTTCACAGTCACTCTGTAATACATATTTACAAGTGATTTATTATTAATAAAAGTTAACAGTGATGATGTACATCTCTCATTTGATAAATAAAAATATTGTATTTAATATTATTTAATAAATTATTAAATATATTTGATAACCATTTTTGTTACACTGAGAGAAAAATGTTTAATATTTATAACTATAATTACATATTACTTATGATTATTACTGCTATAATAATAATAACCGTAACTATGTATATACTTCTAGCAACAAATGTATATAGTTGGCAACCTTAAATGATAGTTATGATAACCATAAAATAGTTGAAATTACTTAATTATTTGGGACAACTATATTTTTTATGATAATTATAATTTTAGGTTGTCAACTATATACATTTGTTGCTAGAACTATATACATATAGTTACTGTTATTATTATTATAGCAGTAATAATCATAATTATAGTAATATGTAATTATAGTTTCAAATACAAAATATTTTTCTCTCAGTGTACATATATTTAATATACATTTAATAAAATTATTCAATGTGATATATTCTGGGTGGATTTAAAATCGAATCTTTGGCACAGAGAACAGGCGCTCAATTTTTTACAGTTTACATTATAATCAATACACAGATGATAGAAAATATTTTAATAATATGCAAGTTTATTTATAAAAAGCATCCGTAATTCATTTGTAAACGATACAATATCCTTTATAATAATATATGATTCAATATCAAAAAACAAGTATACAAAAGTATACGGTATACAAACACACGATAAAAAGCATATATCTGAGAATTAACAATGAAGATAGGTAAACCGGGTAAATGTACCACATTCATGGAACTGTCTGAGCATCGACGGGTGGCTGGAATAAAAAAACAATCTCTCGATGTTAAAGCCGTTTACGTGCGTACGAAAGTGGAGTCCTCCGGTGTGTAATCCGAGTGGATAATGGACATGAACGAAGATAAAGGTGGGAGGAGGAACTGTGAAAGAGACGCACTTTACGCTATTTCCCTCTCTCTCTCTCTCTCTTTGTTTTTCTCCTTCTTTTTCTATTTTGTCGAATCTCGCATTCGCTTAGGGTTGACAAACAAAAGTGACGATAGGCTCCATATCGCGGAATGAAATGCGGGAGGGCGAATCATTACGAATGGAAGTGTTTTGTAGATTTCGTAACGATCATTGTTACGTACATTCTGCAAATTCAAGAGTGTAAGTAAGACTATTACATTCGTTGCACGACAAATTTTTCAAGCCTGTTAATTAACTATGGGATAGAGAGACCTGAAAACTTCTCTGTCTCGCAGCTAATTAACATACTTGAAAAATTTGTCGTACGATAAAGAAGTTCTCGAGTTTCTGAAAACTTCCTCTATCTTATAACCAATCAATACGTTTTCCATGTAAAAATAATACACTACATTATATACAAAAATAGATTTACATGTTTATATGTTATCACAATGTTATTTTTATATGCCTTGAGTTAAATAACATATTTTATAATTCCATCTAATGTCAAAATGTAAATCACTTTATTTCTGTAGTTGAATTACCTTTAAAGTAAATAATATCCATATTAACATACGAACTTAGTAAATAATAAACTAAATTTTGATCAAATTTAATATATTTTTTGAGTTAAATTGTTTAACGTTTCTATTTTAGTTAAACGTTTCTATTTTAATTAATGATACACATATTAAATGAACAGTAGCGATTTATAGAAATGATTAGAAATAATTGAAATTGGATATAATTTAAATTTAATTTCTAAATTCAACAATTTAAGGATGTTTTATACATATTTTCGAAATGATATCAAAATTGAAAGATTACAAATTGTTTTAAATCACGTTTAAAAATAATACGACAAATTTGATAACAGTTTATTATCTGAATGAATCATAAGTTATTTCAATAAATAGTATTATATTTTTATTTGTGCTCTAATAGAAATATATTATAAAAATGATAAAAATCTCCATTTTTTAAATATAAATACATTATATATTCAAGATTATTTACATAGAGTTACATTGCGATATATGAACTAATTGTCCAATAAATAAAGAAAATATTTATTTTTTATCATTTAAAAAATTTTAATTTTTAATAATAAAAATAACAAATAAAATTAATAAACTATGTATCATTAAATAAAAATGTAATCTTATTCACACAACTTTCATATGTATATAGCTTATTTATAGAAGTGAGTATCAAATACATTTCTAAATTTAATTTTCTTTACAGATACTTTACTATACATCCGATACATCTTTTAAATGTTACAAAAAATGTTTTTAAAATATTTATCGTCAGTTTTGAGTTTTGAGATACCGTATGTCTAACTTTTTTTTAAGAAATGAGAGAAATTAATTTTATCATTACACTTTGTAACAAAAGTCACGGAGAATTTTAAAAATATAACAAATTGTTACAAATTGTAGTAATATAAAAAAATTACAAATCAGTCATTTCGTCTACTTTGATTTTGTCGACTTTTAAACTAGATCCTTAAAGTATCAAAAGAAGTTCTATATTTTAAAAAAATCGAACAATGGATATATATGATGATATATAATATTTAAAAGTGATTCATGGATAGATAGTCTGCTTTGATGAAGATTTAATTTAAAAAAGCTCTTGTCTTATCTCAGAAAACAATTAACTATACTTTCATCGATAATTAATAAATTGTTAGCGCCCCAAATACTTCCCAAAATAAAATATAGGTAAAGACTTGTGACATTCAACACATTTTTCTCGCCACAATAAATTTTTATTCATGCAGAAAAGCGTTAAAATCTTAAAATATCAGAGATGACGCGCGTATTGTAAAATAATAAAGCGATAACAAAAAACAGCGCGTGTATTAACGAAATTAACGACATATAATAACGCGCAGTCGGTGGAGATACGAAAGATTCACGGAAAAAAAATAGATTAGATAGTTCAAGCAAAGCTATAGCAAGCTGGACGAGTTCAACATCTATAAGATTGCGTTCAGAAATGTTACCTGAGTGCCTCCGTGTATCGTTTTATCCTTGTTATTCATCCAAGATTAAACAAGAATAAGATGATACATGGAGGCATCCGGATAACGTTTCCGTAGCGCAGCATAACTAAAAAGATATGATGATTCAACAAAGAAATTATGTTTGTAAATAATTATTAGTATGCTAATTCAGCTAATTCTTTACTACAATGAAAATTGCTAAAGACGTTAATATAACAAGTTTTCTTAATTACAGCAGTAAAAGTACGCGTCATTTTATACTAGCATGTTTTGTTAAAAATTGTAATCTATATATTTGATTGATTTTCATAAAAAGTTATGTTTGTTGTGTTGTGATATTATAATAAATGTGATTACCTATAATCGATAATCTTCTTCACAGCTGTACTTCGTTAATACTTTAACATAGAAAATTAACTGTTTGTATATTACGATTGCAGATTTGCTGAATCAGTGAAGTTTTTAATTATTTTAACGAATCTTTTTTTTTCCACCCATGTTACATCTAATAATCGCGGATACGCCAGAGAATTTTCATCAGTTAAATTATATCGGTGTATAATTCGATATAGAAGTATTGGGTCATCTAAAAAATATCCGCGGTACTTTGTCACTAGATATATGACCATCAACACACATCTAGTGACAAAAAATCGCGGATACTTTTTAGATGATCCAATATAATCGAAGAATCGAGAAAGAATCTAAAACCCTATAACGAATGGTTAGGAAAAACCATGATGCGTGAAAAAGTTGCGTCGAATCACGATTGGATCCAGGAGTACGAAAATTAATCGAATTTCGGAAGATGGATTCTGCCATTTTGCCAACATCTAACGGTGATTTCGCGAGCCAGGCGAGAGTTGGTCGCCGGACGAAGTCCGAAAAGCCGACCGGGCTTCTCTCTTTCTCTCTCTCTTTCTCTCTTTCACTCGGCAGGTCGTCGGGCGAGCGCTCGGACGAGGAAAAAAGGAAGGCGCAGAGATAAATCGCGCTACGAAACGCTGCTCTTCGATCGCGAGGCGCTCGCTCTCGCAGCCGAGCTGTGTGAACCCGGCCCGT
>NW_011627312.1:226845-270630 GCF_000204515.1 Acromyrmex echinatior | reverse complement strand
ATTTATTTATTCTACACACACACACACACACACACACACACACACACACACACACACATCTTTGTAATTAATCAGTGAATCACAATGAAACTTTGCATAGATTATTTTGAATATTTAAAGTACTTATATAAAAGGTAAAATTTTAATTTTTAACAATAAAAATAATAAATAAAATAAATAAATTACAAAACTATGTTATTAAACAAAAATATAATCTTATTCACACAACTTTCATATGTATATAATTTATATAATTTATAAAAAAAGTGTAAATATATTAAACATATTTTCAAATTTAACTTTCTTTTAGGGGGACTGTATGTCTAATATATCCTTAAAGCATTCATAATTTCTACATCCCCAATTACTTTATCTCTCTAATATTTAATATCTATTCCTGTTGCCATAATATTTCTTCCATTGTGGACAGGGTAAATCACACACGTATATGAAGGCACTTATTATACACTTGGATTTGCAATGCGTATCGCATACGTACACGTTTGGCGGGCCGTTAGAGCGAAGTGGTTGCGCGGCGGCGAGGCGAGACGCGACGCGGCGCGACGCGCGACGAACCGAGCCGAAGGTGGCCGAGCGATGCCGAAGCGACGAACCCTCTGTCCTCGCGTCGTAGTGTCGCCCCACCACATCCAGTCGTACCGCGAATGTTATACTGTGCGCTTCGTATGCACGCTTTCCCGTGCTTTTCTCCCTCGTAACGGCGACGTGCTGTGAGGTCCGAGAACGCGAAAAGCGAGCGTTTCCTTTCGCTTCACGCGCGACGTTCGCCGACATATCGTCCTGTCTGTCCTTTCTATCTCTTTCTCGTCTTTTTATCACTGCCGTAAATCTTGTTCTTTCGTTGACCAGCGGCGACGATCGCCGTGAAGTTTGCCGCCGTCGGCAGACGGTGCGTTCGTTTCTCTCGTCCGTTCGACCGTCCCGTTCGCGTCGGCGAAGGAAAGAGGAAGGCGACAGGAAGTCGTAAGGGTTAGAGGGAGAATAACGGAGCAGCGGCACGAGACGACGATCGACGCCGTCGCCGCCCTCGCTGTTATCGTCCGATGTGTGAAAAGTGCGCGAGTCCGCGAGAACGCGACGCCGACAACAGTATCGATAGCGTAACGTGCTGAACGTTGCCGCGGAGGAACGCGCGGCAGTTTCATACCGAACGGGGAACGCGCGCTCGCGCGTGTCCCGATCGTCATCGTTCGCACATAACGCTCGCGTTAAGATCGCGGCATCGAAGTAGTAGTTCGGAAGTAATCGCGCACGCGGAGTGGTGAGAGTCGATCGCAGAAATCAAGCGTCGAAATTAAGCGTCATTGAAGCGAGATCGGCGATAACGGGGCGTGCGATCGGAGCGGCGAAGATGCATTCCAGATGGACGATGACGCCGCGACGTCTGTATTGTCTGTAACGGTCGCCACCGTCGGTTGGGTAAGAACGTCGCTGTATTTACTATTTAATCGTCCCTCCACGCGAAAGTCCGCCGCCGCGATCCGCGCGCGACGGTGTATCGACGTGAATCGCACGGGTTATGACGCGCTGCGCCGCTTAGGGACGCTCGACAAGCGCTCGTAACCGGAGCCCCGGATAACCGCGAGTGCGTGCGTGCGTGCGTGCGTGCGTGCGTGCGTGCGCGACAACGACAGCGACAGCGATGGAGAACGACCCGGCGGCCAAGTCCTGGCCGTCGGGCCCGGCGACGGGCAAAGGATCATCGCCGTCCTGCCTGGAGGCGTCGATGCCGCGGAAGTTCCGCGATGGAGACCTCCGTGCGGGGACCGTGGGCCTCAATTGGGCGCTGTGCGCCCTCTGCCTCGCCAGCTTCGCCGTGTCCGGCGTGCTCTTCTACCGCGAGCTCGGCTTGGAGTCCAGGATCGCGAGTTTGGAAGCACGCTGCATGCGCGTCCAGGATCCTTCGTCGCCGGTGGAAGTCCTGGTGCAGAGGCTTAAGGCGGAGATGCAGGAGCAACTGCGGCAGACGCAACGGCTCGATTCCACAGCGATCTTCAGGCCCAAACGCGACATCTCCGAGTGTAATTGTCCTCCAGGTAAATCAGCCTTAAAAAAAATTGCTCGTCTCTTCTTCGTAAATTGGTGTTTTACTGACTGCGCGGCTTTAATGTATTCTATTACAATGTTTGCCTCTCATGAAATATTGTTTAATTGTTGATGATAATTGGCGTAATTATGGATGCTTTTACGTCGAATCTCAATATTATGAATTGTTATAGTAATAGTATGAACTGTGTGTTAATCACTCCGGGAAAAAAGGCATAGTGATAGTAAAAACCATAGGGTAAGGTGGTACAATTTCGAATATTGTATTGTACAATTCTCAATAAAATAAGATTTAAATCCAATTTTTGAAGTTTAAAATTGGTTTTTTTTGTTTGGTGGGGAATTTCCTTTAGTATATTCTTCACATAATGGAAATCAAGATTACCAATTTTGAATTTCAAATATTTTGTTCAGAATTGTATCATGTTCGAAATTATTATGTTACCCTAAAAGTGACAACTGTATAAGTTTTATATGTAGAATTAATATACACACAAACATAGTTGAATAAACTGCATTCCAACTATAAAATAGTTTATTCAATTATATTGTATATTAATTCTTATAATGTACATGATTGGATCATTTTTGTGTCTCGTGCATTTCTTTTCTTTAAAACATTGGATGCACCAAGTAATTAGTTATAACATATTTTTTTAATACACAACCTTACATTAACCCACCTTAACCTTACAATACTTTTTAAAGATGTTCAAATAGTCATAAAAAATAATTATAAATAAACATAAATTAATTTATAAGTAATTACAATTATTTATAATTAATTTTTAAATGATTTATAAAATATTTTAAAGATGTTAAAATACATGTAAGAATCATTTGATAATTTTTGTATGCTTGTGAAAGTGATAAAAATCAATGTGTGTATTAAGTTGTCATATTTACAGTTACTATGTTTTTTTTCTATAAGTGGATAATTACATAATTAGCAAAATTACGGATGCTTTTATAATAATATTGTTTCAGTACTTAATATAATATAAAAATCATTATGATAATATATTAACATACGAGGATACAAGAAATTGATAAACATTTTATACACATCTTTGTAGATTTGTTTTATTTCTTAAAAATTACCAATTATATTTCTTTCAATTGCTACAATGTAAGTTACATATTGTAAATATGTAACTTCAAAATTATAGACTATTTTGTAATAAAATTAATTAACGGTGTCTAAAATTTCACGTATTATTCGATCAAAAATGATTGAAAGATAATTAATTTTGACGTATTTATTAGAAATGTGGAATTTTTAAATAATGCTATTTTTCACAAAAATGAATATCCGATATGTGAGTCAAACTCGAAATATCGCAGTAAATTATCATAATTTCTTTATTCAATGACACATAAAAACGTTCGATATTTCGCGAATTGACATCTTAGTAAAGTGCTAATCGAAGGATTTACAGCAACTCCTAATTGCGGAAGTAATCCATAAAACAAACTCCGTTTGTTTCCGGCGAATCCAATTATGTCGGAAAGAATTCTTGTTTCCAACGTATCGCAGATCTTACAAATGTTTGTGTAAAGAAAGTAGAGTGAAGAATTTTTGCAATTATTATAAATCGGTTTTCTAGCAAATCCTTTAAAAAAGGTACCTTGTGTAAGCTCTTGGTTTATCGAAGCGAGCGAAGAAAAGTGTAATCAGGACTTGTAAATGTTACGCTTTCTTCAGTCACACGATACTATATCCGATACTATATCCGATCTCTTCATTATACTAACAAAAATACAACCGAACTTTTTTACGGTTAACGAATTAAGCTTTACAAGACTCTTTAGATTAGGTACGCTTGCATCTTCTTATCTTCTTTGATTCCAACGAAGAAAAAGTTTTAAAGAGTCAGGAAATTACATATTGCGCATTCTAAATCAAGTTAGAATACAGAAAGGGTACTTTATTATCAAATTGTGCTGTGAACATTGAAATTAGCTGACTGTAAAAAAAAATACTCCAATCTCTTGATATTGTATATCGTGCATTTACATTTTTATTACTACGGTAGACTCGTAATTCCATTTTGCCCACTCGACGTCGCATCTGATATCGTTTTGCGAAAAGCGCGTTGCGCTGCTTTTCTATCGTGTCTTCTGTTTGAAAC
Source organism: Acromyrmex echinatior (assembly GCF_000204515.1). The sequence goes on along the minus strand of NW_011627312.1, from coordinate 266,431 downwards.
TCTATTCTAACCAAACGATTCTCTCTACAAACACCCGCTTTCGCTCCACGGCTTGCTTGCCGCGACTTCACTCCCAACTCTTATTCATGACAGAACAAAGTAGCAAAAGAGCAAAACGCAAAAGCCGCAACGTTGGAAGAATCCGCGAACGGAGTCACCTCGACCTACGAAACGTGCGAACGTAATAATAAAAATGAGGAAGAAAATTCACAAGAAAAATCACGGTGGTTTCAGTCATTTCTGGATCTCATCTTATATAGCACAGATCTTCAAGAAATTGTCCTAAGATGTTCTACGTTCTTAGAATGTTTCTACGCTATAGAAAAAGAATAGTTGCAAATTGGATTAATTGCAATTTTGCTTGAAAGTAGACAAATAAGAATTTTCTAGTTGACTCTATTATGATTATAATTGAGATAATCAGAATTCTGATTGATATGATTAGACTCTTCTGGTTCGTTTATCTTTAACCAGAAAGGAGGATACTTTAGCCTTTTCGCGATCATAGTATCGTTTTATTTTTACATTTTCTTATGCATTTTCTTTATGAAATCAGAAATTATAATAATGGCACTTAAGAAAAAATTGGTACATTGAAATAGAGAATAAAATCCTTTTATTCACATCGTTACGAAAATCGCTGTCGGTTATACGCTTCAATCATTTAAAAACTAATTCAGAGTTGGATTAACAATTGAATGATTGAAGCATAATTGACATAGGTTAGATATTAAAGAAACAATGGTAATCGATATTAAAGGAAAAATGATAATCTAATCCGATGAATTAAATAATATTCTGTTTTTAACTTCCATCTATGTCAAAATGTAAATTATTTCTGTGGTTATAGTTTCAAAGTAGACATGGTCCATATTATGCACTTAGTAAATAATAAAAATTTAAGTCAAATTTAATACATTTTTTAAATTAAATTATTTTCCATTGTTTTAGTTAAATTAACGACATATTAGATACGCAAGAGTAATAGTTTCGACCTGTAGATATTGAAAATAACTCAAATTGATTATAATTTGATATTATAAATTTAACAGTGTAACTGACAGTAATTTCGTAACGAATAAGGATTTTTATAACTTTATTTCAATATATCAATTTTTTCTTGAGCGTAGCGTCATTATAATGATAATTTTTGGATTCCACAAAGAAAGATACATAAGAAAATGAAATGAAACGAATGATCGCAAAAAAGTTGTCCTCCCTTCTTTTCTCAGAGAAGGACATTCCTAAAATTTGCTGTCTGGGATAGGACGATTTTAGATTAAGTATCTGTGTCATTCCAGTCGAATGTCGAGCAAATGTCATCGTGCACTTTGAAAAGAGTACGAAGGCGCTCCTTCTCGCGTTCTTGTCTCATTTGTCAACATTCCATCTGCGTGAGCCAAATGATCATGACTGCACATGATCGTCGATCGTCGTCAATCGGCCAATAAATAGAAGAAAGGAAGAAAGAAAGAGACTGTTCGCGTGTTGACTCAGTGAAATCGAAGCTTTGTGCGCGAGGCTCCTTCCTGTCATTAAGACAGATGCGCGATTGCTTCATTGCAGCTTTCATCAAGTCGCACTCGCCGAGGTTCCAGCAATAACTGTTACGATAATCATGCTATGTATCCGTGTCATGACAACTCCACATATGCATCATCGGTTAAACGTTAGGTATCGACGGTACCGTTAGGGAAGGGCGATGTAAAAAAAGTATTGCAAATATTTACGTATTTATTTATTTTGTTATATATTTATATTCTGTGATATTTATTTCATTATACAATAAATACTTGCGTTTCAGAGCAATCTGCGTGTTTATATATACCGTTACGATCGTTACGGGTATTTGACGGTAATGAATTAATGCGTGCGTGCGTGTGTGTGTGTGTGTGTGTGTGTGTGTGTGTGTATAAATATTGATATAAAAATATTTCACGTAAATAAAATATTTTTATATTAAGTAGAACAGAATAGATTTTTATCAATATTACTGTATAATTTTCGCGAGATTGCGAAATACCGTTTAACTGGTAAACGATATATACTGCGAAATTTTACGCAGAGAAGAAAACCTCCTTCTCTCATTTGAATGGCTGCTTTACAATGAGAAAGCAGCTCTTAGAAACGAAGGAAATCCTTGTGTTTTAGAATCGAAACTTGCAACCGCCGTGAAACCATCGAATTCGCGGGAAGGCGAATTTACGACCAATAAATGCAACTTCAGCCCTTTGCGGCTTGCGGCAAGTTTATGTAGAGCAAATGATGTAGCTACGAGCATCATTAAGAGTCATTTTATGATAGCGATGCAATTTATTCTCTCTCTCTCTCTCGCTCTTTCTCTCTCTCTCTTTCTCCACGAAATTGTCGATTTTCAAAGCGTATAAACTGCAAGAGTATCGACCATCTTTTCCTTCCCCGGTCCTTTTGCACAACCGTGCACGAAAAAGCATCTACGGAGTAGGTAGCTCGCTAATTGCAATAATTACTCCATTGTCGGACGCTGTTCTCCGAGTCCGAGGTAGCAACTATTTTCCGGCGAAGTACGGCTGGGACGGAAACGGAAGCGCGTATACGGTGAGAGGGAGAAGGAATAGAACTACCGGCCGGATTAATTCCGCGCTCCGTTTCTGCTCGCAGTCCACTCGCCGCTATCTCGTGTCTGACTCTTCTCTCCTTTATTTTCCTCCTTTTTTTTTCTTGTTCCATCGGTAGCCGTACCTTTCCCTTATCGCGCGTCCACGGCACGACGAGCAACAAAAAGGGAAGGGGAGAGAGAGAGAGAGAGAGAGAGAGAGAGAGAGAGAAAACCGAACTCACAATTCTCGTTGACTCTCCTCGCGACGGCGTCCCAAAATTGAGACATGCGAGCTGACGCACCAACATCATAAATCTTTGCCTTCTCCCTCGCAGCTAGCAAAGGGCGTCCGTATCTATCGCATCCCTCACATCATTCCTCCCCTTTCGGCTCTATCTACGTATAGAACTCGCGTGTGGAACTGAAGGCGTGGAGACGCCCTAATATCGCGATTTCTGATGCGCGAAGCGACTGGGATCGCCAAACTTCGACGCATGAAGTTGGGAATGTAAAATTTCTTCGAAACGAGAGGATCTATTTACATTTTACTCGTGTAAAATGCAGGAAATGTCGACTCCCGTCGAGAGAGAGATACCTGAGAAAACGCGAAACATTTTGCTATCGGAAATCTCCTTCGCGCGCGTAAAATGTAATTTGGATCGCATAAAATATCTGCCACGCGTGAGGTATTCCCTAGAAATTTTATGTTGTGGAAATTTTACCGTGTTCTACGATATTACTGGAATAACGTGATTGGAAACAGAATGTGGCGACAAGTACTGTTAACTATAAAGGTATATCAGTTAGTGGACAGTTAGTGAACGTGACCTAATTGGACAAAATGACAAATTATATATGATAAATTATATACTCTAATAAATTCGTTGTTTATACAAAAGTTTAATAATGAATTTATTTAGCATTGTACATATATCATTATAAAAGCTTAACTTAAATTACAATTTTTGCTATTTTGTCCAATAATTGGGTCATGTCCATTAAAGGTACACACAAAAGATATCATTCCATTGTTTAAAAAAATGATTATTCAATTTATTTTCTTTTTTTTAAGTACCTAACGTTATCTTTAATAAAGTTATCTTTAATAAAGAATATTTTTTTTAATAAAGAATAATTTTAAAATATACTTATTACAAATTTTTAAAAACTTATTATTATGTACTCAAAACAAAATTTATCTTCTCTTGAAGAATATTATTATATAAGCTCTTTCTGATGGAAAAGAATGATTTTAATGATAAGCAAATCAAATTTCTTTGAATCTAATAATAATCTTAATTGAAGTATTAACTTACTAGGATTCAAAATATATCTTGAATAAATTTGACGCTTATATGATGAACTTATAACAGATTTGCGGATATATGAATTTTTGAAATATAATACTTGAAACAAGTAGATAATTATATGTAGTACCTATTCTTCTGTGTATACATTTACTTTGTCCTAAACTCTCTTTCAATTTTAATGTAACAGAAGTAATTGCTGGTAAAGTACGAGCTCTCTCGCGATCGACCTTTTTCGGAACACACTTATCGCCGTTTCCACTCGGCGTTGTTACCCACTTACGTACCGTACCATCGCGCGGGGCAAACGCGGTAATGCGATTGACCGTGTGACAAACGATGCGTGGTCGGACCATCGTGATCGAACCGTCAGGACGAATAGGAAGTAAGGAGGAAGAGAAAAGACGGATCCCTCTCCTTGAAAAGAGCACACATCGGTATAAGAAACGACGTTGGTTCCGAACGACGCCGCATACTTCTCGTTATATCCGGGCGTTTTTCCACGCCTCGGGGAAATCGATGGGCGTCCGAGGACTTTTCATATCTCTCTCTCTCTCTCTCTCTCTCTCTCTCTCTCTCTGTCTCTTTCTCTTTCTGCCCCCCACAATGACGGTACGCGATCGGGAGATCTGCCGTTAATTCGCTCCATTTGAAATCGAATCGAAAGCTATTCCGCAGATAGATTACCTTCGTATGCAGCCCATACGCTTGAAAGAATGTTGAATAGAGAGGAATAGAATCGTCAGAGCGAACGCGCCGCGCTTTGTCTCGCTCGATGCGGGAATGGAGCGATCATGTTGCAACCCGGGAATTTTGATTTCTGTATTCTCATTACAGAAGAATACCCGTTACATTGAAATCACGAAAGATTTTTCCATTATGATCAAATGCGGCGATTATTGGGCATCGCTCTACAAATGGAAGTGAAAGGCAAAATTTGCGTAGGTGCAATAATCTTCTTTTCTTCCTTTGGGATCTAGGCAAGAAGTTTCATCCTATATGATATAGCATCGAGAAATAACGTATCGCTAATTGAAGAACTACGTCTTTTTCTATTTCATAACTTTTTAATGTTTGATATTAAACATCTCGGTTAAATTTCACGAACGTGAAGTAATTTACTTATAAATTTATTTAATCGAAGGAAAAGAGAGAAAGAAATTCTGAGAACGCTCACATCGAAATGATTAAACTTAAGTCGCTAATAACGGAAATATGATCAATATCTTATTAATATAACCATCACTCATCCCTTAATTTATCCTGTAATAACTTCAGTCAAAACGCTCGTTCCCCAGAATCCGGTAAATGCAATATTTGCAAGGGAAATATCGATATATCTCGAATTTCACATCGGAATTTCCCTTAACGTATATATTACATAATCGATGCACAATGTCGTATGTCGCTCGACGTGTCGCGGATGAAGTGGAGCGAGGAGATCTACGGGATTGCACGTGGAAAGATCAAGGTCGATTAGCCGATCGCTCGTTCTCGGATGTCCCGAGAAATTGATGGTCGCTCGCAAACTACATCGATGAAACGCCTACTCCGGTTCATGCCGTGGTCCATGCATGCGCTTCCAATCTCCTTCCCCCCTCCCTCTCTCTCTCTCTCTCTTTCTCTTTCTCTCCACTTTCAGCCAAATTGCTATCTATCTCGGTAGATCAACGGGAAGGAGGAGAATGATGCATTGTCTCGACTGTGTACAGGTAGCATGCACCAGCCAGCCACCAGGAATATGGACGTCTTCCTGTAGCTTACCCTAATAGAAATTAAACTTGCAGTATCTCGCTGACCGGAGATCTTCGGACCGTTTATCATAGAAAACGCGACGTAGAGTTATGTTTCCTTCAGGAAGGAGGAGGCGATGCGCGAGTTAACTCCTCCATTGTATCTTAAGAGGAATATAAGGCAATGCGAAGTCGTACATTTGTTGAGTAAATAAAACAAATATCCGGCATATAATTACGTAAAAAGGGTGTGGTATTACAATGACAAACGATGGGATTCGCGCCAACTTTTACCGGTCGGTATAAATTATTAGCCTTCGATGAAGTTGAAGTCGATTTTTCCTCGACGAGAGCATGCCGAGACAATTTATAGTTCTTTGAGTTAAAGGCGATCGGCGATTTAAACTTCTTTTGGGAAAGAAGAATAGGCGGCGCAAACTCATTCTTCGGTTACATTAAAGCTGAACTTTACTTCAGCGGAATCTTAATTTGCGGCTTAATTAGAAAGACTTCTTACGTTGTAAACTCGTTAAATCAAATTTCCGTTAGGAAAATTCCATTCTAAATTGTTTCGTAAATTCTGTAGAGACAAGGAATGGGGATGAAAATGACCGAAAAAAACTAGAAACTTTGAAAAAGCTCATTAAAAAAACAATACTCCTCCTTGACCCTTCAAAGTGTTTTTACAATATTTGGATATATATATTTTTGGAGCACTTGACGCTGTATTGTAATTAAAAACCAAAATATAATTTTAATCTTTATCCAAAAGATTTCTGTGAAAAGATAGCTGTAAAAGTTAAAATGTAGTACAATAACACTAAGTGGCAATAATCATGAATGTAGGCACACCTTCATAATTATCATTAGTTGGATGACATTTTATATTGTACTGTAATTTTAAAAGTTAAGTAAGTGTTTCATACTTGTTAGCGTAAACGGTACTTTAAAAGCGCCTCCAGACGATATGGCCATCAACGTTCGATAATATTAGCAAATATCATATATGTATACCATACATAATTATTCATATTGAATGTAGACCAATATTTAGCGAATGTGTGCAAAGTTGGCATATATATCGGCTATATCGTCTGGAGGCGCCATTAGAATAGTTAACGCTGCTTTTATTGTATAATATAATACATTTGTTATAATTATACATATTCTAAAATGTAAATTAGTCAAACAACGTTTATCAAACTATCTCCAACTATTCGATATTATATTAAGATGTTGCCCCTTCCCAAAATTAAAAGTTGGTATATGTACAATTGCAATCAATATACACAACAAACAGTCAATTAACAACAATATGGGCCACACACTGCTCGTTTAGCTTTTAAATTGGAGTAAAATATAAAACATCTATCTTTCAAATAATTATAAGTGGCTATTATCGGTAAAGAATATCAACTCAACATTAGACACCGCAAGAATGTTTCAAGAAAAATGAATTCTATATCTTTTTTTATTTATTTAACATGAATTCTATATATTTTTTATGAGTTTTATATCATTTTGATTAAAAACTCATGTAAGAAATTTATTTTTTACTTGATACTTTTCTTTGGGATAAACTACTTGTTTTTTTTTCTCTAATCGATGATGACGCGACATTTTATATTTTACAAAAATATGTTGTAATATGAAGCGTACGAATCAGACGACGACGGACAAATCTTTTATCGAAGTGGATAAGTTGGATATCATTCCGTGTATCATAAGAACATATTCTCGTCCCGTATACCAGGAATACGAAGAATAGACGCGTGATCAAACGTGTTGGTACCGCATGTGGATCGTTGTAATGGCAAAGAAATCGAAATCAAGAGGCGGGATTGTCCGGAATCGACTTTCGAAATAAAAAAACTGACAAGTCCCGACTTCTATCGCGAAACGGAGAAGACATTTCCTTTCGTCTGGGTACCTGGATAAGCGACTCGCTTGTACGTGGAGCCAAATTACCAACTACTATACTCCGGAAGTACACTTCGCGTCGCGGGAAGGATGGGGGTGCCATTACTATGTACGTGTACCTACCTGGATAGAGAGAGAATATGGGGGTAGAGTTACGTAATGCGTCCTCACCGACGAACTTTTAACATGTTATGTTCCGGCAGATAGGAGTTTATATATGCCGAAATACATGCCGAAAATATTTCGCTTTCTCGTGAAATTTCTCAACTGTGTTTATTGAAAATTAGTTTAATAAAAATTTAATTAATTACCGTAATCCTATTAATTAATTTAAAATTTGTTTGACATACATTATACATCACGAAGTTTGTATAATAATTTAATATTGGACGAAATTAAAATTACGTAATAACAAATTCGTGATTATATATTGTAAGGTTATATATTTACAGAAATTATGATTTTGCTGAAATATCTAAAAATTTAGTTAGATACAAATCTGAAAATAATTTTGTTGGACTATTAAAATAATTTACGTAGAAAACTCAAGTATAATAAACAATACCAATAAAAAATTTTCATGTTCTAGCAATCAGCTTGAACGTCTTATATAATTGTTTTGATAGTTGATCAAATTTATTTCAAAATTATTTCAACACAAAATAATCCCTTTCATGTATTATTCGCATAATTATGTAATTTTCGAATTTATCCCTTAAACGAAACACATTTCACAATTTTCACAATTTTTTTCTGATATTTATGATGTTACTACACAGGAAAAGGAATTACAGAAGAAGAAATGATTGTATCGCATTAGCTTTTTGCCAGCTAGATCGCGAAATAGCTTATATCGAGTCTCGAGTCCTCCGAGTGCTGTGGAGTCCTCTGCTAAGTTTAACGGCTGCTTGATAACCTTTCTTATTTCTCTACACGTACTTCTTGCGTCTCTTGCAGCTCTCTCTTTTCTATCACGCCGATAAAGAAATCATTTATTCATTAATTCCTTTTTCATTCGGGCAAAATATTGCTTGAGGAAGTGTAGGAGTATAAATGGAGCAAGCTTACAATTTATGCATGACTCGATACTTGAAGAAACTTTGGAAATTGTGGACTCGTTTCTCGTTGGCGTCTTCCGAAACTCCTGTACAACGCGACTGAATTATCATCACCTTTAATCCGCAACGAGCTCGTGCGACGTCGCCTAGGCGAGGTGACACATCGCGGCGAGAAACCTTCCGCCTTCCTCTCAGCCTCACCTATCGGCGAAACTGCAACAAATTGAATTCCGTGTTCGGTAACGCGAGAGAAGCGGTATGTACGTTGGCTCGCGAAAGTTGGCTCGGCGGCAAGCGGGTTGGCGCGATTTACGATTGGTGCACGTGTGTCAGACCCGGGGATGGAAGTTTATGCCGGCGAACCGCTCGCGCCATCCGACAAAACTTATTACCGCGCTTGGATCGCGCGCGCACGAGGGAGGCTGCCCTTGTTTCGCGAGAGTTTCCGGCGTATGTCACATTTACCGGCATTTCCACGTCTTCCTTTTTTCTCTCTTCTCTCTTCCTTTCGCCAAAACGTGCCCGGTGGAAACGCGTCCGCGTTCGAAGGTCGCGATCGATTCGCGAACCGGGGCGTGTCTCTCTCCGGCGAGCTTTTGCACCTCGATAAATTCGAGTGAGACTTCCGTTAAATATTTGGACAATGAGAGAGAAAGAGCTTTCTTTGAAGTCCCGGTAGAGGACTCGCGACCTCGAATGTGTGAAATATCGAAATTAAAGATCTCTATTGTGATGGTGGAGACGTGATGGTATAGTGATTCAATCAATTGTTCGAGTTCTTCGAGGATAGTGATTGCCAGTAAATAAAGAAAGATAAAATCAACTGCACACATTTATCGTTTTAGTTTCTGAAGAAACTTTAGATAATAAGATTTTTATTCTCTCCATTTAATTCTAAATGCACTTTTTATTAACAAGACAATAGTTGTTTGAGTCCTACAGAAGTATTTAATATTGAAGAGTTAAAATAAGTTGCATCCGACACGACAAAATGAAAGTTAATAATTTATGAACAGTTGAGTAATAATTTAACTTAAAGTTCATCCCCAAAATCTGTAGAGGAACACACCAACACGGGTCTGCTGTCATCAGTATCCTGTAATATTTACATAATTGCCAGAAACTACGTTAGAAACTGATACAGCAGAAAAGAATGTGTTAATTGGACGATAAATATGTCCAAGTGTCCAACATAGTTTTGAAAATATGCTTCTGTTACTGGCGTGTGTACAGATGGATGGGCTTTTACCGAATTAACAGTCCCAATAAATTCCAGAGTGCACGATAAATAACGCTCCGGATCGCTCGACGTGACGAGCGAATTCCGGCTGTGGCGGAATTCGTCTCCAAGCGATTGGTACTATCGTTTCTCGTATCGACAACTCCGGTTAACGGACGGCCTCCGATTAACCTGGCCTTGGTTAACTAATGACACCATTGAAAACGGGCTCCCGTTCCGTTTTCTCTCCTTGCTCTTCTTCTTTTCTCTCTCTCTCTCTCTCTCTCTCTCTCTCTCTTTGTTCCATGGATTCTTGCTTGGGATTTTACGACAGGTCGGCGAGTGCACGGGTCGACGAAAGAAATAATATACGCGCATCAAGAATTTTATGATTGCAATTAATTTTAATACCGTGTCGCTGAACCTCACGTGCATACTCTCTCGTTGCACGAGAAGCACGCGGAAGCTTGGTTCGTTTCACTTTGTACAATTATTTCAAACGCGTGATCGTCTATCCTTGTTTAAACTACGTTGGAACTGCCGTCAAAATGTATCTATATAAAATATCGAAACTAGGTCAAAATTGAGACAAGCGAAAAACTTGTTAATATCTGGTATTACCGGCAGCTCTATTTCTGACAGTTATGGATGCATTGTAAAGTTAGAAAATACTCATATATATTTTACGTGTTTTGTATACAGCGTTCGTATTAAAATGAACGAGCATATTTTAGGTTATTGTGCTTACGCTTGTTCGAGAAGCATATAATAAACATGCACAATAATTAGTTATTTCTTATTAATATGATAAATATCGTGATAAAGGTTCTCTTACATATTTATTTAAACATATTTATTTTATTTGAGAATACTAAGATTAATAACATAAAGTGTCGTTTAATTTATAATATAAACATTATCAAAGACCTGATATTTTCAAATTATTTTACGGAATCTATTTTACGTGGTCGCAAACTGAAATTTCGCTGCATATTGATATAGTATATTTTTCCTTTATTAATCTTACGGGTCAGAGACTTTAATTTTTTTAGTTAGTTTTACAAGACAGTTTTTCTGTCTGTTTTGGATAATAATTGTTTTCTTTCATCGCAAACTTACGGAACTTTGCAGGGCACACTTTCAAACCGCTGATAGAAATGAATTAGATTTCAATGTTGACCGATCGAGAAATCAGAAGTATGTCCTTTTAACTATTCATGCAAACTAAATTCTGACTGATTCAATTTGCTCTAATACAATCTTCGTAGCGAGAAATTCATCTGTTAAATCTTCAATACTTTGACTTATCAAAGCAATTATCTGTATAAGGATCACGTTATTATTTAATTAATCATTTTGAGTAACAGAGGAACTTCTTATTATTAGCTTTCCAGGTTACACTACACTGTTAGATATGAAAGAAGCAATGATAATCTAATCTTTTAAGTTAACATTTTGTTATTTTTAACTTCCATGTCAAAATGTAAATTAATCCATTTCTATGATTAATTTTAAAGTAAACATTTCTCATAATTAATGTATGCAGTAAATAATAAACTAAATTTGAGTCAAATTTAATATATTTTCTTGATTTAAATTGTTTATTTAGTTAATTCCATTTAGTCAAATTAACAACATATTGAATAAGAGCAAGCGATCTATATAGAAATGCACTGAGAGAAATGAATTTGTAACAGGAACAAAAAAGATATAATAAATATGATGGGAAAACTGATTGATCAGTTACTATTGCGAATAATTTCTCATTATTTGTTAATGTAACAAATAATACACAATTTTACAATACAGATAAAAATGATGTATTGCTAGCAAATAAAAGTCTATCAAAAAATAGGTTAGATTTTACATAAATTGCTTCTTTACTAATATTGGTTGGAACAGCAGACTAGCATCAATCATAACAATATAATTTGCTGTCATACATCTACAAATTATTTGTTAAAAGAACTGGTGGCTCGTTAAATTAACAAAATCCTTTCTTTCAATGTGATTAAAAATAATTTAAATTGGGTATTTTAACATTATGATGAATTTAACAATATGGGGACTGTTTCTAGTCCGACTCGTTATTTATACTACTAATCAATCATTTTGTATGAAATTCTGTAGTTATTAAATCGTTCTTTTTGAGTAGTTACTTGGTTGAAATAGGGTCTTCTTGCATACGTATTGTGCATATGTATTCCATCAGCATTACCAGTTTATCACAAGATAAATAGTACTACAAGTTCTAAACCCGTGCGACTACCTAAGCGTGAGATACGTTTTACATAACTAAATGTAAATGATATGCGCATTACTATGTGTGTTCTAACGTAACGTGCCCACATTCTGCATTCATCCAGGGAGCAAATTACGTTTAACCATACGGCTAACGTCACGTCTAACGTTACGTTCCGACTGATTCGCGCGCGGTTCTCTGCACTTGTGTCCTCTCTGTATTTATGACTTGGCATAAGAATAAAGGTCGCGATAAATGGTAAACTAAAGGTTAACAGACTCCTTTGCTCTCATAGTTCGAGCGAGAACTTCCAATCGTATCGACGACCTCGGTTAACCCGTTCGTCGTTGGTTAATTCTCTCACTATTCTATTCTACCGCTATTGCTCTTTCGGCATAAACCTGGGTTAAGTCGAATCCGCACTCGGTCGTATCTCTTCTTCACTGGGTTAGTTTGAGGTCGACCGTCGTTCGTTGGAATGCATTTACTGTGATTCCGTTCGTACATTACAAAGGTAGGGGCTACTCGCATTTTGACTGCGGAACGAGAAACGCGCGAAGGTTGGAACGCCATGGAAGAAAGCCGCAATGTTATGAAGGTTGGATCGCTAAAGTAAAGAGTTGCACTCTCCGACTGAATTTTGAAGTCGAATTTCCTCGATGGAAATTGAATCAGGAACCATCTTTACGCATAAAATTTCCGCAACGCTAAACTTTGCTTAAAATTACATTTATTTTCCTTTATTGAAGCTCAATTCATCAAAACTGTCTGTTCTGTCTTCGTCATATTTCCTTGGAATTAGAATTTACTCTTTCTTCGGAAAAATCGATTATGTTTCCCTTTAACTATTATTTACCTTAACTTTTACGATTCACCCCATTCGTGTATCTGAGAACGAGCCTACCGCGAAAGCGAAAGGACGGAAGGGAAGCAAGATGTAAGGGAGAAGAGAAGAGCCGGGAGGAGAAACACTCCGCTCGGAAGTCGTTGAATTTGCATGAATCGCAGCCGGTCGTTACGTTTCAATGCTCGCTTGCCTTCCGCTCGCTTAAATGTCGTTTAATTAGTCGGAACGGCTGAGGGGCCGCGGTATTCATGTACTAGGCAGTACTCCTTCGGCCGCGAATCGCAAACGCGAATAAGTCCATCTGAGATGCAAGCCGCTCGTGGCCGCAGGGTAGGAAGTGCGTCTCTAACGATAATAATTATGCGACTGCTCGAGCCAATCGACAGAATCAGTAAACGATGCGTGCTAACAAGATCCAACTCGTTTTTCTTTTTTGTATCCCTACGAGATAAGAGGAGTGAAACATAATGAACTCGACAATATTTATTGTACGACTTTTATACGATATTATGCGACACGTGATTTTATGTTAATGATTTTATGTCTTTTAAAAGTTGAAAAGATATTTGGATATTATAAAATATTGAAAATATTGAAGAAAATATTGTGATGCAAATGTAGAATATTTTAAATGTTATCTTAATTATGTTAAGATTTTATGCATAATTTTAGACATGTTATATTTTTTATGTGCTATGTAATTACACGTGTTATATTTCATATGTTTATGTGTTATATGCTTTTTTCAAAGTATGTAGTTAACATAGATATATGTTTAAATTGATTTCGTAAAGTTTCTCTCTGAATTTATACGAAGAATTTCAGCAATATAACGGTGAAATTTTTATGATTTTTCATTTATTCATAAATAAAATTGAAGCAGGGGTAAATTGGTATTTTGCGGAGCGAATACATTATAGAAACGATAGTGCTTTGACATTTTCATTAGGTGAAATAATGCTATTTCATATTTTGTCATCGAGATATTGTGTATTGGCTAAAATTCTGACATAAACTAGAAACTATATTGATGTACCAGTCAATCCATTCGCGAGAAATAGATTTATTTTGCTGCTTTACGTATTAATAATTAATAATACAATTTTGTCAGATTATGCAAGTCTGGGACGCGAATGACGCGAAATAAACGGTCTGATAACGAAGCGAAACGAGAATTCGCCGCGATATAAACGATGTTTCGCTGGGATTCGGCAACTCATTTAGTCCGTAAATTTATTCTCTCTATATGTGTGTGGTTTAAACTCATAGTCGCGAATATGCTTATGCGTGAAATCGAGGGAGAGTAAATCAGTGGAGCGTAAAATAAAAATTTCTGTACGAAAAGAACGATTTTGTTGAGGTATCTAAAATTTAGCTAGATACAGATTTGCAAAATAATTTTATTGTACCGTCAAAATAATTTCGTACACTGTTCAATCTGTAGTATCAAATTCGAGATCAAATTTAATCTAATTTAAACTGCTCCTACTCAATATATCATTATTTTACTAAAACAATGGTTAAATTTAAAACCATAGCATCAAATTGACACTATATTGTCAAATTTAACCATTGTTTTATTGAGTAGGAGCAGTCGCGACTTGAATTAGGTTAAATTTGACTATAGATTTAACAGTGTAAAAATCTCAAACATTATAGGTAATGTTACAAAAAGTTTTGACATTCTACCAACCAGTTTGAACGTTCTTACATAATTATTTTAATGATTCAATGAAATTATTTTCAGATCTGTATATACACTGAGAGAGAAATGTTTTGTATGATGTGATTTCAAAAACTTTCTTACCTTTTAATTTAAAAATTTTGTTGTTCTATAATCAAAATTTGATTATTCTGATCAAATTTTAATTAGAACAATGAAATTTTTTAATTTTTAAAAAGTAAGAAAGTTTTTGTAAGTACATATTATGTAAAACATTTCTCAATGTAACTAAATTTTTAGATTTTGCAGCAAAACCGTTCTTTTCGTGTGATTAGAAGCAACTTATAAATGGAGAGAAAACCATATATAGTTACGAAATCATAACAATGCGACGCATGATAGACGTTACGTTAAAATTCCTTTCGAAGGAGTGATTAGCTTCGAACATGAGGGAGGAATTTTGTCTTCGTGCTTTAATAGGCATTGAGCGAGCATAGAATAATTAGAGATGAATAGTACACGAACTTCCAGAGCAGCATGAATGATCCGCCTGTGATGTTTCTCTCTAATCGGACACGACATCGCTGTAAATACCTCACACGAGGAGAAATTTCGATTCAGGGAGATATTATTCGAGGGATATATTATGGAAAGATTGAACAGATATAGAATTTGTAGTAAAGTGAAAATTAAACACCAAACAGCAATAGAAATTATATAAAAATAGTTTAATATTACTTCTGTTTTATTGCTACGTTTAAGATATTTCTTTTTTTGGAAATTACAATCTAATGAATGATCTCCCTAATTTATACCTAAATTTGCGCGATTCCTGTTGCATCAAATCGCCATGAATAATAGCGCGTGGGAAAGTGTGGCATGACGGCTTTTCGAAATGCGGTATATGCATACAGTGTATGTACAGAGTATATAATGTAAACTGAAATTTAGGCGTCATACCTATAATGGATAACGAGAGACTAATGCGCAAACCAATTCGCGACGAAAATCAATCCGCCGTTACGAAAGCGCGCAATCAATAAGGTAATGAATCGCGAGCTGCACTTGGTGACACGATAGCTAGCCGATGCCCTTTCACGATAATGATGCTTCGATGATATTTGCCGGGTACTCCTGTTAATTGCGACACGATATCGATCGCGCCTAAAATACAACCGCTGTGCCGTAGAATTGCCACCACTTTGTAAATTTTCTAAATTTAATCTGGAATTTTTTTTTAAGAAAGAAATCCAAATACAATGTCATGTTGTAGCTAATCGAAACAGGAAAGCTCGGGATAGTTAAGAATGAAAATTGATGTAATAAAACTTTTTCCTTTATTTTCAAAAAAAAATCTTGTTAGAAAATAATTTTAATATAAGAGGCTTAGCTTTAATTATATATTTTATTACAAAATAAAAAAGAATTATCTTTCATCTTTCGTTGGGTAAAGATTTGTTTTAATTCTTCAATGCATAATTTTTCACCTTTTCATTACTATTTTATAAAGTTCTTGTTAAAAATATAAAAATGAAAAGTTAAGTCGAGAAAGTTTGTGCAAAATACAGTTTTTGTTTGTTGTTCACAGGGTAGAAATTTAAAGTAACAAAATTGGTACAAAAATATAAAAATTTTTACTGTTTTTAATTCGAAATTACTACTCGGATACCGATATATTATATTAATAAAAGAATTAAATTGATGAAATTTTTAATGTGTGAGCGAAAGAGCGATAATTTTTGCACACTCAGTAGATAGTATGCAATGTATACGCAATGTACCGACATGTTTGCGGCTTATAAAATCGCAGAATGCGTGGAAATTGTCGCGTATATATGCAAGTCAAATCAGAATTTAACCAGTGCGGTCGCTTCTATGCGCGCCGTTTGTCGTTAATTCTGGCGCTGCAATTAGCTCATTTATGACAGCCGCACGTGAAAGCGAGGCGTAATCGTCCGAGTTACTCGTGGCTTGCGTACTGCCTCGGTTGCAGTGCATGCGTCGTCAATTGGGATCTTCCTGACCTTACTGAAGTCAATGCAAGTGTTTAAAGTTTAAACGATGGCGTAATATATAGTATCCCGTCAGCGGATGTTCTTTCATCTACAGATTCTTTGAATCCAATTTGAGTCGGATTATTTGTAGAGAGAGTAGGCTTTGCTTTGTGGAAACGTTCTGTATTAAAGCACTTGAGCACTTACTTTTATGGAAGTAACAAAAGTAATTTCGAATTAATCGAAAAGGAATTTTTCATTCCCGATAACGTCACTGTAATTTGAAACGTTCCATATGATCTCTCCCTACCGTTCCAAAACAATCGTTATTCTTCCGTGTTCCGGGAAATGTGCGATTCAGCATTGAAACCCGGGGATCGTTTCTCGATTTCGCGACGACGAATCCGAAAGCTCAGCGAATTTCAGCGGCGCGAATTATTATCGGAGTCGGTGAGACAAATGTTTCCTTCGGGCCGCGTTTCCTCGGTCGGGTGGTATCTAGACAGGCTATCTTTCCACTGTCTCGGGTAACACAACCCCGAAGGCATAACAGTTTCCTCGGCGTGATAACGACGAGACGAGACGAGACGAGTCGAGACGAGACGAGACGAGACGAGACGAGGAGACGAGGAGACGAGGAGACGAGGAGCGGGTCCCGAGGAATACACACGATGTTACGGCCGCTGACAGGACCTAGCGTGCAATAGACCGTCCATGCAATCGCGCACTATTCATCGATCATCAGGGACGGCGGATCGTTTCTATGGCTACGCCGCAATCGATCGATCGGCCGTTCGACGCTATTATATGCACGCCGCGAATCCGTTTCTGTGTTCCGCGCGCCGCAACTGTATCTTGGAATTCATTGGTGAGATGGTACGCTGTCTTGAACGGTATTTAGTACATAGTGGAATACAGGTGCAAAATATTGGGAGCGCGGAATGCAATCTCGAGGAGGAATAATGTCTGAATGACAACGTTTCTGGACAATGCATACGCTTTGCTCATCATTCCTCTCATACTTGATGGAAATTAGTGGGAACTCTCGGCGTTCAATTAATTTCTCTTGAAAATTTTATTGATGTTATCTTTATTTTTGATGTAATCTTCTTAATACGTGAAATTAAATGTAATTAATAATATAATTATAAAAATTATGTTGCAATGAAATTTGAAATTAGAAGATTTTATCGCTCGTAAGCTTCTATTATATTAACGATCAATGTATTTTTATACTTTCTAAATTGGTTAAGATATTCATACATGAAGAAAAGCGTAATAACTTTTGAAACACTTTGCATATCGCGTACATGTATAACTTACGTGTCTGATAAAATATGTGGGGTAATACTTTAGAGTAGCCAGTAGTCTCTCGCGTTATATTGTATAAATCGTACTTCGGAGAATACTTGACTCTCGTATGCAATGTACAGTAATATGTAGTACACGTAATTGGAAATTAAGCGAGACACATCTACATGGTTGTTATAATATTACCGATGCACATACCGCAAAACTCCACGGAGAGCGAAATAATATATCCCATTGTACTCGATCGCGTGGAAAGGCAGGGTTTGATCGATGCCCGATGGCGACTTTCGAGAGCTGTTATGATAATTCGAGATTTCAAATAGTGGTTAGATAGACATCTCAGCGAGGTGTAATCAATTAATTTGCGTACCGCAAAGAGTCGTTGAAAGCAAATAACGTGTCGCGCCGCTGCATTTCATCATAGCTTCACGCAAATCCGTGATTTGGTTCGCGGCCGTTTCTCGCGTGACTCGGTTCAACGCCAAGTATCTTTCTACGCGAACGCTAACATCGTGTAATTTGAAACTTTAACTTGTAATTTACCGATAAGCGTCACGAGTGCCAGGCTCAATTAATTTGCATATTGCAAAAATCAACTTAACCAACGTAACAAGCTGGTTCGTTCGATCGCAGTTTGTGCCTGATTTGTTGGCAACATAAAATTTGCGGATCGCACGAACTCCTACTGGTGGAAAGGATAAGTCTAATTAATTCGTACTAATTATTCTGAAGATTATGAGTTGGGCTCTGCCTTCGCGTTGATAAGTAAGATCTACATAATTAGTCCTAAGCTGCGTGGAAAAGCTGAACTTAATTCAAATTTATTTATGATGGTAAAAGCTTCTTGTTAAGTTGGTGTATATAATGACAGACTGAAAATGAATCTTCATTCGCTCGGTGAGTGGCCGAATACGTTCAGAAATATATTATATTTAGAATGCAATATATGGCTTCACGATACGTTTCACGGGGATAAAAATCAAGCCGAATTCAATCCTCAAGCTGGCCCACCACGGCATTATTTCATCAGGATTCCACCCGCAGTGATTGTTGGACTCACGGTCATTGTTCGGGACTTCGCCTTCCCTGCAGCTGCAGCTCGCGAAATGCATACCTCGATGGAGAGAGAGGGATGGAACGGCTACCGCATCGGCATGCAGGCCGCACACAGACACGCGCTTAGGTATGACGCGCATGTTGTATATCTCAGGCATTGTGCATTAATACACGTCGCGATTCAGCGGCACAATTTTGAACGTACCGCACACGCGGCTCCAATACCGGACTCAACGAATGTCAACCTGCAACGTCGAGAGAACGAACTATGTTATAAATCTCGCGGCTTCGCTAAAAAAAACTTTGTTCCACTATTCGATTTTATTCTAAGTCGTGCTTTTTTATAATTTTATAGTATCAGAGATAAATTATAGAGGTATAGCGTGCAGGTGATAAATATAGTTAAGAATATACGAGTATGTTAAAGAGTTACGTAACTTTGTGAGGGCGATATTTAAAGGTTATACATCTTTACATATTACACTGTGTTAGTTTTATATTAACTCGAGCATCGAGCTGCGAAAGAACAAAGCAGCGGCAATATTCTACCCTCATGGCTTGAAGTTAATGGCAAAGTAATCCTACGCGACACACCCTTATTTTAAACACACCCTTTCTTCGAGGGGTCTTAACCCTTCGGGACATAATGCTCTGTTTTGTGGCAAGTTATTTTCAGTATTATATTCGTCCATTTTGTATGAAAAAACCGACATTTTTAAGGAAGAAAGAAAATAGAAAATTATTTAATATATTGAGCGATTTATATAACAAAATCATTTATCGAACTAAATTAATTAGAATTTATGATTATAATAAATTATGATTAATGTTTGTTTGCAAACATTCAACGTTTAGTTATAAAACCATATATCATTAATCTATGCTGAAAAACATGATTACTAAATTAATATATAAATGCAAATGGGTATAATATATAGATATATACAGGGTGTCTCAGACTTACCGTGACAATTGTTGGCAGATTTCTGAGATCATGTGGAGATGAAAATCCTAATATTAAAATATTACGGCATTACAGTAGTTTTTGAATGAGAAGGATTTAAGGGAACTAATGAAACAGATTTGTACTTATGATACATTGCAAAATAGTGAAAATGTAATAATGAAAAGAAGAATAAAAGAGAATAAAATTAATGCTAGAAAAGCCTTGACCTCGACGCTTTAGTCCCAGGATTTTCGTCTCGAAATAATCTTAGGAATTTGCCATTAACTGTTTGAGATACCCTGTATGCAGAATACATTATTTAATATAACATTATGTTAAAGCGCTAGCTCGAACACTCTTCGTAATACGAACTCTCTTTGCAATTTGCAAGAACTGATAAATTTATAAAGCAAAGTATAAACGACAATTACGACAATCCATTTTAATGCAAGATGCAAGTAGTTGAATAACCTTAGAAGTCTCATGAAGCCCTTTATAGTAACTGTCTGCTAGGATCAAGAGTTATATTATTCGTATAAGTCTACATGAGATAAACTCATTGCCAGAATCAGGCAGTTATACTTAACGTTAGATACACCGATATGAATACGAATGTACTGAGCGATAGCAAACTTCCTATGGCGTTCGAAATGTACCATAACATGTGCACCTTATCCTATCGCCGTCCATTCAACCCTTCTTCCCGATTTAGCCGCGTCGTCCTCCGTCGTCGCTCGCTCGACAGGTATTCCAACGTATACTATCATGCCGCTGCATCGCCAGCCGGTTGACACACAGACTTCGGCATAGGTATATCGCGACGTCGAATAAATTTACGAACGCGATGACTCATCATTGGATTCGTGGACGTGCGAATAATGCGACTACCTGAGCGCGGCGTCGCGTCGACGCCTACACACGTCACGTGTTGAACGACGTATCATGATCTATCGTACATCCATGCGAACCAGCGACAAATTTGCATGACCAGATCTGTCCGAACGAGGCCGGTTTGCGCGATCGTTGACGAGGTGAGAGCGTGGAATTGAGTCGGCGTGCAAGGACGTTTTCGCGGAGAGCGCATCGCGGTAGTCATATCCCGATGCGCATTAGAACGACACTTGGCTGTCGAGGATATAAAGTGTAAAGTAAGAAAGATTTACGACAGCATGCGGAGTCGGTATATATCTTACTTTGATCGCCGAGTGAAAATAAAGCGTCAGCTCGCGGAGAGTTATTAGGGTAACCAAGTAGGTGTTTTGTTCTTGAGATTTAGAAGATTGAAACAAACGTGATGGTAGAAAGACGGTGTTTAATCATATCTTTCATTATAATAAGATCGATCCTAGACTCTTCAAAGAATTTGCAGTAAGAGAGAATATGCGATCCTTCTTTCATTTTCTTCATTATCTTAGAGGATATAAGATATCGTTTAGTTCTTTATCTTTAACTTTCCATCAGCCAAGTTGGATTTTGAAGGCACAGTCGATGTTTTGATTGTAAATTCTAGTAGATAACTTTAAATCTATAACAAATAAGCAAAATACATTCCGACTTCTCTCTCTCTCTCTCTCTCTCTATGATAGTAAAAATTAGCTGATAAAGCCTTCACAAGAATTTTCCAGATTTTTGTATAATTCAAAGTAATATAAAAATTTGCATTGAAACTCAAAGACTCAAGTTGTCGATGAATACTGCGAAATTCCATATGGACGAAGAGTTAAAAACTTGTGATATTTGAAGAATCGGTAATGTTGTTTTAATGAGGCACATCTGCGCGCACGTACAACTACGTGTTACAGACTTATGACGACAATTAGACCGAAGTACGCATAACTGCCATTTACGACGGAAATTCAGAGAATCGTGTTGGAGACGTCGACGTGTAATTTCAGGCGAACGCGCGGTCGCGTTATTTTAACAACGAAGCAAACGTCAAATCATGTGGAATTAATTCGCGCCGGTGAAACCTGCGCGGACGATAATAGAAACATTTCCCGTCGATCAGCTCGGAAAAGTCCGCGCGACGTAAATCGAGGATAAAATTCGTGCGCACCTGTCGCATGCGTGGTGACTGTAGAGTAAATTCGGACGCGGCCCGATATCAGGTTTGAATATTTTCGCATTAACAACCGAAATACCCTCGATCTGTCGGGCATTCTGGCGTTCGTTTTTCGACGATATCGATAATATTATCCGGCTGTCGGCAACCGGCTCGGAATATCGGAAAATACGAATGCAACGTGAATATCATTGAGCTATAGTGCATTTATCAGATTTACATATATGCGTTACGATGATTTTCGCCAAATAGAGAATGAGAGGGGGAGAGAGAGAGAGAGAGAAGCGAAATTTCCCGCAAGTTATTTAATGAGAGAGCAGGAGCGATTATCATCGCCACTTTCATCCCGAATCCGTGAACTCCAAGGCGATTAATCGACGAGGGCTGCGAAATGGTAGTTGTGAGCATGCGGCGGTGCTATAAGGGCACTAAAACTATTCCCGACCACGCGCTGAGAGGTATAATTCACTTTACGGAAACCTAGCAGTCCACGGGTGCTTATATCCGGCAAAATAGCCGGCGATGCGATTCCGATGTGTCGGCAACGAAAACTCGGTCATCGCATTCCGGAAACGTGTCGTCCAGATTGTATGGACCGCAGCTGCCTCGACCTACCGTAAAATCGCAGAAAACATGTGATTCGTGGTACCCGAATTCATACCAACTCGGAATAAAAAAACGACAAAATCGTGCCCTAAAAATCAAAAAGAGAAGAGATGGATGTTGTGAAACCATTCTTTCGCATCGACAGATATCGTTTTCATAGAAAACGTGAAATTTTTTGCTATCGTAAAATTTCTAATTTCTTGTTTACAATCGATGGAATATTAGAGAATTCATAGAGTTTGAATCTTAGGAGATTTTTTTCCTGATAGGAGAGAATTATTTTCTAGAAAAAGGATTTTTTCAGGGATAGAGGAAGAAAATGATGATCTTTCCATATATATTTACGATATTTTTATATTATTTTATTATGTATTTTATCGCAGTTTGTTGTTGTTATCACTTTAAAAAACTATTTTGATAAACATGTTTCTTAAATAAAAGATTATAATTAAATTATTTTTGTTAAAAAAATATACGAGTACAATAACTTGAATCATTTAAGAATTAGTTTATAGATTAGTATATTATCTTTGCAAAAAAGTGATTGTAATGAGAAATTCATTTTCTATATAAAAATGAATTATTGTATACCTATGAAACAATTCAATATTTATATATTTAACAATAAAATTTTATAGTTAAAATTGTATTGTTGAAAAAAAACTTTTTATCTTAATTATTTTTCAAAATCATATCTACGTATTGAAATAATTTATGATCCCTCTTTTAAATTGCCACCAAACTTTGTATTTTTTTTCAAGTACAATCTAAAAAAATCTGTAATTTTTTCACAATTTTTTTATTTGATCAATAAACATATCTAATATCAACATGACATTAAAGTTGTAAGTCTCGTGATTCAATGATTGAATTCGAATAAAATCGAAAATCCTGAAATCGACAGTAAGAATGAGAGAAAGGAAGAATGAGAGAGAAAGAGAGAGAGAGAGAGAAAGAGATAAGAATCAAGGGTGGGTCTCGCGAGGACAAATGGAGAACGCGTCACATGTAATCGCATCGATCCTCGTTGTCGGAATGGTACACGGCCCGTTACGCATCGGCCTTCTTTAATGAACTCTCATTATTGCTAGATTATCGTACAAGAGGATTTGACGTCGTAACAGGCAGCAATGAATCCATTGACCACGCCGACAAACTAATGACGGCTCTGTCATTCATCGACAATCGACGGCGTGCGAGCGCGTAGGTGCCACGCCACGTCGCGCCCTCACGGCTTTATCTCTTGATTCTCACCGCATTCAACGCTAAATGTGTCTGTATGTCTCTCATCTCACGCTCATTTCTATCGAAATGAGCACGAACCCTCTATCAGATAAATTACAGTAGAATTCAAAGAATTATCATTTGCCACAATTGACCCAAGATTCTTTTTTTAGGAAGATTTATAAAAATTGTGATCAAACGAATAATAATTTTCTGATTTCAGGGAAATTTTTTAATTATTTGAATAATAATTTTTTCAACCTTACATTATCGCTATTGAGTGATACAGTATTGCTATCAATATGTACAGGAAAGCCTTTTACAAGGAAAGCCACTCTTAATTAATGTAGCACAAGTTTTTCATATATTTCACGTTTTTAGTGAGAAAATATTTAGACTTTTATAAACATAAATAACCTAATTATTAACTTACAGGAAAAAAATAAGCACACTTAAATTCAGTCTTTAAATGATATGGAATATATAATTTAATTGTGTGTATCTTCTTATACATTTAAATAAAATATAATAACAAAACTTAATAACTACTTAAAAATGGAAATCACTTTTCACGCTCTCTGTTACAATATTGATTATCAGGAAATTCAAACTAATACATATAAAATAGACAGAATTTTTAAAATTTTGTTTTCACTTGTCCTAACTTTTAGCATGATAGATTGGACTTCATAATGACCAATGAAAGCATAGTTTATGACCTCGCATACTTGTACGTAATATCGATAGCATTCTAGAGTTAAACGAAAATATCAAATGAGGTGCATAATAGCTTTTGATCTATCCAATCATGTATATGCGATACTATTTGATTCTTGCGTCACATTGCATTGAATGAGATCTTTGTGCCAAATGGAAAATTAGGGATTGTATGACCGAATTTAGCAATATACGTGCGATGCTATATGAAAATGAGAACCTAGGCCTTTGATTAATCTAATCGCATTTATCATTAAACATGCTTGTTTTACACCGATTCTCGTTTTACGAAATTATGCACTTTCATGTACGATCAGACAACTATATTTTGATATCAAATGATGCGTTAAGCAGAAACGAAAACATATATACTCTCAGATTTGTTTCTCAAACTTTACAATCTTTTTTTTTTTATATTTTATCAAAGTTCCGCTGTCACGATGAGCGATCGGGTTGACGCTGCTGCCGTGAGACTCGTTCGCACGCATTCGTGCGTGCACGCGTGTCGTGTCCCTGGCTGTACCAGACGTCGTACGACACGACGTCCTTCTGCGTGACATTGCGCCGATTTAACACTCGATGAGCATACAAACGTAACGCCCGGATAATCGATCGTCAGATCGTGGTGCGGCTTGTTACAACGTCAGGTCGCGGGAAAATATTCGACGTGACGAGCCTGCTCGTCAGCTTCTCTGGGAACGTGGGGTATGATCTTCGAGTAATAAACGAATTGAACGATATATAAACCGAGCGAGTATATACTTTGTTCAATAAAATTATCTGTCATCTAGTAATCAATAAATATAATGCCGCATAAATTGCCGTGGGAATAAAACCGGAGGTTGAATAATGAAATTTAAGCAGTGCGGGATTAAAATAAAACGTTGCTCAAATTATAAATCATTTTTACGCTCTAGCTAATGTTACGCTCGCCGTGCTAGAAAAATGTTTATGAGGCATGTGAAACGAAAATATACGTTGCGCTACGTCGCGTCGTGATTGATGAATAGCAACCGTCGAAACAATAATGCACTCTCATAATCGATGAAAACCGTATTTATATTCTGAAATTCGCTCGATTAATTTTTAACTGCGCCAAAATACAATTGCACTTAAACATTTTCAATCGCATCGGCATTTAAAGTAATTTTTTTG
The DNA here is from genome assembly GCF_000204515.1 of Acromyrmex echinatior. Next base: position 240,793 of record NW_011627312.1, on the reverse strand, counting down.
CAATAAATTCTTTACAGTGTTTCAAAGATGCTCATTAGCATCACAGTACTATTAAATTGCATGTCAATTTTATTTGTGATATTACGTACTCCAGCTACGTATTTCAGTCTAGGACTGTGTTTCAAGACCGACAAATAATTGGTGCAGCTTGTTTGAACTGGAAAATTGTAAAAATTTACACAAAAATGTTATTAGGCATAATTATTAGCAAAATATTGTCCCAGTTGAGTAATATTTTTTGTTTGAGTAATATTTTTTTAATAAATTATTCGTAATTTTTAAGATTCTTATTGACATCAAATTATATTAATATTCTCTAAGCTTGTTAGCACCAAAATTATTAAATTACTTGCTAATTTAATATTACTACTCTAGTTCTGTTCATGATTACGTTTCAATGTATATAAATCACATTGAAATACTTAAGAACTAAGATCCGCTTTGACTGAAAATAGAATTATTTCTCTTAATTGATGAAAATATTATTTTAAGACTTGACTGAATATGACCCCATTCGTTCATTTATGTTGCACTTTTCTCGATCCATTTTCACTTACTAATTTCAAGTAAACTCAAAAAGCCATTCTTGATACGCGAAGCTATTTAACGGATAATTTATGAAAGTGGGATAGGCAGGATCATTCTTCGCTGGCTCTCCGACGGTACTTACGAGTTATGAATTCCGAGAGTTCGCTTAACTGCCGATATCGCCGACGCATCGTTGAGTTCTTTATAGAGGTATCCGACTCCGATAAAGCGTGGATATCTCGTAAAAGATGCACCACGCGCACACGATACATATTGCATTCGAGAGCGCGCGCGCCCGCTTACGGTTTTGCGATCCTCTCGTAAATCTCCGTTCGCTATTTATCGAGATTTATTCACCCAAACATTCGGCGCGTCGTCGCCGCCGCTTGCGATATGGCCCGTGAGAGTATCAAAGCGGAATATTCGCCAGTCTCTCGTCGCTACAGAGATTTTTGTCTACATCGAGGCCATAAGTTACGCGTACGCGTTTTGCAAAGCGAATTCCGCGATAAACCAATGAAATACGGAGAGAACAGAGTTTCTTCGATACGATTCTTCTTTTGATTGGGCGTTTTCGTGACTTATCACTGTGATAGAGTCAAGTATCTCTGATTTATTGGTATGATCTTACAGAGCAAAAGAATACTATATTTTTACCAGGAGAACTGCTTCGCCCACTGAATGAAACTATCAAGTGCTTGTCCATTTCTTGTGTAGTAATGTTACAATTAACGAAAATAATACAATATTAGACAGTAATGGATGGATGTCTAGGAAAACTACATCAAAGTAACTGCGACCGTAAAAATTCGCTTATTAATACATTGGGATGCTAATTAGAAATTTCCTGTAATATTATCAAAATAAAGGGTAAAATTAAATTTAAAAAAATTAATAAATCTAAAGGACAACTATCTGAAATATAAAACTATGGTCACCATATTTATTACCTCGCTTATTACGTGGGATTGAATTTGCAGTAATAAAGCTTTGTTAGATGAATAAGAAATAAAGGAAAAAGAAGGGAATAGGAAAAGAATAACCTCTCTTTCTCTCTCTCTCTCTCTCTCCTTTTCCTCTTTTACTTTCTATGTAAAAAAATTCCGTCAGGAAACTATTAATATGCATAATCTGCATGTTTCTTTTCCCTTCACATTATCTCACGCGTTCCCACGCGGAACAGATGGAAAAGCTTCATTGCCGCTTCAATTCACGCAACGTACCGCAATGCGCAGATGGGAAAATAAAACCGGCTCTTTATTCCATCTACGTGTTACATTCAGCATCCCAATGGATGTTAAACTGTGTTCGCCGATCGCTGCGTTGAGCATTCTGCTACGGCGGAATTCTCTCCCAGCTACGAACGAATAACGAGCTGCAACTTGACTCGAGCTGTGCACTCTTCCCCGCCTTTCCACCTTCTCCTGCTAATGTATGTAACGTCAGGTCCATCGTTATACTCGCAAGGGATCATTAGTGCGAGAAGAAGGCGAGAAGTGCGCGAGTTTGTATAACTTAGGTCGAATTTACGCGTTTCATTATTGGTAACTGTGCTGAATATTATTTAACACACAGAGCGAATCGTGTAAACGATGTTTCCGCAAAAGCGGCATCGTATTTTCAACTTTATAAAATATGTAAAATAGCACTTTCCTCTTTATTTCTCCATAGAGGAGATTTTTTTTCAAAGTCGGAAAAAGAATGATAAAATCAAATTCCTATAACAAAAATATTGAAGTATTTAAATGATTTAAATACCTTTATTTATGCTAAACAAGAATCTGCTCTCTAAATCTGAATCAGTGGATAGCCATTAATTACCCAATGACATATTTGGCACTGGATAATCAGTGAAGTTCAATTAAAAAAGGAAGAATGTTTGAGCATTATATAATTAAAATACTAATATTTGCATGTTAATTTCAATCTTCTAATATTATATTCACTGAATTTATACACTAAAACAAGGTTACTTAGATCACGTCATAAAGATTAAATAGGTTGGAGATCTCACATTTCATTCACTGATTACCAGTGACATACTTGACATTGATATCAGTGATTATCCACTGATTCAGATTTAGAAAATAATTTTATCATTTTTTTCAACTTAGAAAAATGTCTATTTAAATAGCTGTTACACGAACATTTAATAAAAATCGAACTTTGAAATGAAGAACAGGATTCTACTATTTAATTATATCTGTAGCTCACACTATTTTTAAAATATATACATTTGTGAAAGTTTATATCTAAATATTTTATTTCAAGTAATTAGCCAACACCGGTTTAGACACGATAGTTTAGTTTATGCTTGTGTGTGTGACTTTATACAAATCATCGCAAAGAATGTCTTAATGAAATCTTTGAAGGAAAAGTATTCTGGACTATTTAAAAATCATCTTGTTGAAAAATGACATAGATTCGTATATAGCGGGCTTCCTACGAAACATCGTCAAGTTGCAAGAAATATGTCGAGAGCAGTCGCGCTTTTCGTTCGCTTAACAGCTCTGTCATGTTTCATATCTCCGGCATACGCGCGGTATGATGGATAGGAGAGCACGATTAGTAGTCTGCTGTCGTCTTCTCGAACGAGAATGTTCTTAATTAGACAGATCCGGGTCGCCAAACGGATAGGAATATCTCGCATCGATCGTCAAACTTTGATAGACTTTATTTTTAAGGCCAAGCTTGTAATTTAGGATTGTATTATATAAGATATAAGAAGTCGCTTTCAAATTCAATAGACTTTTCTGTCAAGTTAATTTGTTGTCATATGTTTATTTAATATCTCCGTGAGATACATGAGTCGCGATGTCTTGGCAGATCATTAGTGATATAATCTCATTGGAATTTCTTATCGTCTACGGTAATGAATTCATAAAATTATCTGATATGAATACAACATACATTAATATTAAAAAAATATTTTAATTGCAAACTAAGTGTATTTTAAATATTTAAATGTAGACGTAATTTTAGTTTAAATGTAAACGAAAATATTTTAATTGTAGAAGAAATGGTAAAGTTTAAAGACAAGAAACAGAGATGCATCTCTGGGAAATTTGATCGTGTTTAGGATTAAAGCGTTACTCTATTTCCTTCATCGGATTCAAATTCTTCTACGGAAAGTCACTCTCGGAGAAGGAAACTTTCCAATTGCCTCTCCCTTGAAGAATTTGTATTCGCTCCAGTTTTATTATCGAAAAGATCCGTCTCCTCGGAGAATAAAATTCTAATGTAGCATTCCATCGAGTCATTCTCAATTTTTAGATGGTCACCGAAGAATTTTATCGAGAATTGTTTTCGGAAAATAAAACTTTTGACTGAATCCTCATTAACAGCCAGTCCCACATCGAAGTTTGTACTTTCACGAATCGCTGTCGAACAGTAAAACTCTTCGAGTATAGACCATACCCATTGTTGTACTAACTTCCTCGTCGCAAAACAAGGTTTTGAGGGAAGAGAGTTTTAAGAGAATAGATACTATTATCAGGCGAGCTTACGTTTTGTCACGTCATACTATATTCTGCACGTAGCGATAATATTGGTTTTCTGGAATTGATATAAAAAGGTCGGAATTGAGTAACCGTATAATTTGTATTTCTACAGTTTGAGTCATTTAATGTGGATTTAAATAATACATCTGAAATTGCGTGATATTGATTAGCGCGGGTGATATTACATCACGCTTTTTGTTATTTTCCTGATGCAATTCACGTATTTTGAAAAATGCCACATCACGTATATTGCTTTAACACTTTACATGCGAGATACGCATGCAGTATCGACGAAAAAAAAGATGCATACCGATGAGTATCAGCACTTAAAACGCGAAGAACAGGAATAAATTGGAGATTAAGTGGGAGATACAAACGGGCGATAACTTTATTAACGCTATTACACGTAATATAACGTACGTCTTATCTTTATGCCCGTCAAATTCATTCCCTTTTACAACGGGTGTGTCTGGGAAAGGACTTGAATTCGACGCGAAGTGCTACGCGAAGTATCATCTATACGTGTCAATGATTTCCGTCGGACCAAGTTAGATGCCAGCGGTTGTTCGGTATTCCGTTACACGTTCTAGCTAAATACACTAGCACGACGTTTATTTGCATTCTACTTTCTCCAGTTCTCGGATTTACTCTTTTTTTCCGCCCTCACTGTAGCGGTGGCCGAGCGAATTTGAGGCCCACACTTTCTCTGCTCACTCGTGCAATTCGTTGGTTTTGCACGCGCATTCACATACCGTTTCTGCCGGTGGGATTTAATTTAAACGAATTCCGGCGAATCACGAAGGTCGACGTTTGCAACGCGGTATATTGCCATTCCTGAGCGGCACGTCGGGGTGCACGATCAAACGAACGAGACGTGCCCTCACCCGGGCTTATCTGCGATTTCGCCGTGGATGGCAATCTGCCGCGTTCTCTCGGCGCTGCCTAAAGGATAAACGTCGCTACTAAGAAGGTCGCCCAGAAGAAAAGAGAGAAAAATGGAAGGTACGACGGAAGCGTTGCGATCGTTGCGGAGAGGACGAGGATACGCGGTGCACGGAATACCGAGGATTCTTATCGAGACTTCGAGCACGATTTATCGGTTTAATTAGAAAACGCTCCGCGCATTAAAACGCTTGGGTGCAAGTGTTTGCCATGTTGTCAGCAAAATCCTGGTATTTTGTGCTGTAGAATTAACGGAAGGGACACTTCTCATAAAGATCTCCGAGAAAAGAGCTTTGTCTGAATTTTATCGAGATAGCGTTTATTATAGGTTGTAAATACATAGAAGGAATTATTTTGCTGAAGTATCTAAAAATGTTGCTACATTGAAAAAAATATTAATTTACTAAATCTTTATTTCTTTGAATAGCATTAAATGAGCATTTACTTATAGTAAATAAATATTTATTCAATAAAAAATGATAGTTAAATTAATGGCTTTTGTATCAAATGAATAATAATAATGTAATTATATTTAGATATTTATTGTTAAAACTATTCAAATATTTATATATTAAAATTTAATAAATTTTTTAGTGTAGATATAAATAAAATTTTATCGAACTATCAACACAATACAACAAAATAATTGCCTATAGAAATTTTCAGCATAAAGCTGCAAACACAGTTTTGACATTATAACAATCAGTTTGAGCACCATACATAATTATTTTGATGATCCAAGAAAATTATTTTTAGACGTATATTTAAATTTTTAAATACTTTAGAAAAACAGTTCTTTCCGTATAAATAAAATAAGTAAAATGTAAATGAACAAGTAATTAAACAGATGAACAAAAAGAATTTAAATCTGCCTTCGAAAAGGCCATGAAAATTCATGATTTTTTTAAAAATTTGTGTGTTTAAAAAGAGATCAATTAAAAGGAGCTTAATGAACTCGCTCGACAAGATGTTGGATTTCATTGTCTCAATGTTAAGGTTAAGAGTAAACGCGCACAGTCGATTAACAGACGAGTGTACGCTCGCCAAGAGGCAGGAGCGTACACGGGCATTTTCTTCTCGCATCGTATTTCCGTTCTGGCATGCCTTCGTAAACGTGACACGCACACGACCACACGATGTGGAGCACGTGCTTAAAGCCGAGACTTTTTCGACGATGCGGCAGCATCTGTCAGCGGACGGTATCCGTAGAAATAAAATAAACCTGCCGTTGGAGGAAGCGAAGTGGGACGTGGAAAGGGTTGGATGGAAAGAGGAAAGAGGGAGACACATAGTGAAAGGGCAGGAAGGAAGGAAGGAAGGAAGGAAGGAAGGAAGGAAGGAAGGAAGGAAGGAAGGAAGGAAGGAAGGAAGGAAGGAAGGAAGGAAGGAAGGAAGGAAGGAAAGGAGGAAGGAAGGAAGAGAGGACTGGGAAAAGCGCGACACATATATACACACTTATACACGTCACACATATACGCACATACATACATAGAATGGAGGATACCTATCCCTATCTCTTCCCCGCCTGTTCTCTTCCCTCGACCAACCCTCGGGATTCTCATCGACCCTTCGTTGTTACCCTCCGGGATACGAGAGCACGCCGAGATTTCCGTCGAAAAAGACGCGTGATATACGGCGCGGCGTGAACCGTTTTGCTCGTTCGAACGCGAACGGACGCCGTCACGCGAACAAAACGATCCGCGAAAGAGTATAATTTAGTTGACTATAAACCGCGCGGCAGAATTTCCGCCTGGTTGGTCGTCTACAGACATTTTTAACCTTTAAGCGGCGTGAAATATTTTAAAAGAGCGAAATGCGAACGCGCAGGGCATTATGTACCTTGCAAATAACAGACTTGCATTGTGTAGTACGCTTGTTTTGGAAGATATTTTTTGAAATTACGTTTGGCTGCTTGCATGAATTCGCATAATTACGAAAAATTGAGGGTATTTCCGCGAAATTTTTCATGACATGTTAAACTACTGTATTTTCCCGTTGATGTTTGTTCGAAAAATATAAATTGCGATAATCCTGAATTTACGCAAATTTCAACGTCATTAAGCATGAATGCACGTAATGATAGTAATCGTCAGTAATGGTCGCGTCACAGGATCATATTGATTACCTACGTACATATATTAAAATTCACATCGAAATCTGTCGAAATTCGAAATTATGGTATATGCAAGTTCGACAGTGTTTAACTTTATTTCTCGAGCAATTCTAAAGCTATTTGCCCATTTACAAAAATATAAGAGTTATTTATAAAGTATGAGATATAAAAATATGAGATATTCTGTAAAGGCAGAAAAATATCAGTTACAAACGAAGCTCAATCGATCACTGGGATCTTTATATTTTAAGTTGATATATGTATATATATATATATATATATATATATATGTATATAAAACTGATAGATTAATTCACTTCATATATATAACTTCGAAAATTTTTATCTATCAACTTCTTCGAGAAACTCGTTGCTGAATAATACGTCCTACATTTCTTGCGGTTGCAAAAAATCAGCCTTTGGAATAAGACTCTTTCATTCCTCTTCGCCTGTCCTTTCGGTCGAACGATCTGACTTTAACATAGCAGACGAACCATTCCAATATCCGAGTGGATTTTACAAGATTGCTAAGAAGGAATCCGATTACTGTTCACTTCTCTGCACATCTTCCGTACGTGATTATCCCGTTACAGGGTGGCAAGCAAATACAGAACAAGTTCGGGAATTTGTCTTCTCTTTCGCAAGATACATAGCCTTCTGCGTGCAAACTACAAAACCTTGTAAACATCTTCAAAAGCGGTTGCTAACTGTGATTTATATTTATGAAGTAATTTACAGGCGTCTATAGTTTGGAAAGATTATTTTGCATTGTATATTAACGATGAATTCGCATTTTCTTCATGCACTTTCAGCCTCGGTTTTTATCATGTTAATAATCCCAACAAAAAACAAGATATATTTGAAACAGAATATAAGATTGTAATATCTTGAAGTGTCATCAGTCAGTGTCATTTTACAATAATAAGAAATAGCAGGGACAAACTATTAAAACTATAATTCAGAATATTTCCTTTGTTGAAAAAGTCCCAAGAATCAAATTTTATCCAATTCAAAATAATTTAACTTGCAAATGTGTATGTATTCTTTTTAGTAAAAACACAGTAATTTTTTTAAACATATGATATATTTATTTGTAACAAATTTCTAATACGTTATTTCTGAAAAATATAACATTTCAAATGTTCCTTTACATCGAATGCTAAAAATTTCCAAATTCTACAGTGACAGTTTGTATCAGTTCCGTAACTTTTCGCCTTGCTCGAAAAACATCGTCCCCATTTCGACGCTTCGCGTTTTTCCCGAATGGATTCACACAGAATGCACGCACACAGACGCGATGGCCAGAATTATCTGGTCACGTGCGTGCGTGTAAGTGTATTGACGTGAGTGATAAGACTCGCGAGCGAGATTATTCGCTCCGGCTTAAGCTTCTAGGCTTAAGTCTGTCTTTCTTCGCCTAGGACGAGTTATATTGCTGGCACTTTATTTCGGAGGACCTTCGTCCTCGACGTTATCTCACCAGGATCCAGCTTGACTATCGATCGCACCCGCTGAGATTTCTCCTCGCTTTCATCCTGCTTCCGTCCTCCTTCTTCGCAAAGCCGTCTCTCTTCGGCGCACAATCCTTTCTATGGTGTGCATATACCCTTGTACTAGTCGCACTACGTACACACACGCGCGCGCGAGTATACTCGAGAGACCGGATTAAGCGAATCAGGGTTTGGTGGATTGAATTTAATATGGTGATTACGTCCGACGAAAACGCGCGTCCCGTCTTTGCTCGAAGGAACTGGGTGGTGGGAGCAAAGCACCTCGCGCAGAATTCAATTCGCGCTAGCGGGTCTGAGTGTCAGCTTAATTCGAGCAGAAGACAACAAGGGATTGCCATTTAACCCTTTATGATACAAAATAATTCCGGAGAATGAAATGAACATCTAGCAATTAATTTTATATCAAAATGTTTTAATTTATATTCAACAGTTTCGCGAAATTACATTATTTTGCAATTGGAAAAGATAAGCAATTTTCGTACAGTAAATATTTAAAGGTACGTTTAATGAACTTTGTTGTTTTCTGTGTAATTTCTGAGAATTTAACTTAACAGTTTGATATAAAAAGATCAGTGCTAGCAAACACGAGAAAGCAACATCGCGGCGAAATCCGCTTCTCCTTGCGTTACGTGTTTAGAGAAATGTTTAGATATGTTCAGGATGTAAATATAATTACTTAAGTTATCAAGTTATCGGCAGGGTTTTATTTATGAGATTGATGAATAATTAGAGAGACACGTGCTTACTTAATTAGTCCTGGCTAATTGACCATTTAAATTTTTTAACGCATTTATCTACTTTCTTTTGTAACGTAACCACGTACATGCAAAGTATATCACTTAATACTTGACTATCATAAATGATTAAGTGGTAGCGATTTATGTCAGTACGTCCCGCGGTTTTTAATGGATCGTACTGCGGCTCCAATTAAAGTACCTCAATAAATCACCGTGAGATAATTCTACAGGTATTAGAGATATATTACCGCGTCGTTATATCGTATCAAATGAGATCGTTACATTTCTGCTAATTACATACAGCAATACAGTTCTTATTTTCAATACTTTTGATGTGTGTACATACGTCATGTGTATACAAAATCGAGTCAGCAGAATGTAGTTCTGCTGAAATTTTAATTAAATATCGGCCAATTTAAATAAATGATTCGGTTATCCATATCAATTTTCGAATATACACGCGTTCGTGCAGTAAATTTTTCAAATGTTTTATATTTATTTTATATTTCTAATTTTTGTTATGAAATTTTAAATATATTTTTACACGTATTTTCTCGTGTCATGTATAATCACTTTAAAAATAATTTATTCAGACTCGAAGAGTTTATCTGATCATTTTTAGTTGTTAAAAAGAACAAATGTTTACGATTACACACGTTGATTTTTTTTGAAAATAAAAATTGGAATTTATTAAATTATCGATCTTATAGTCATCGAAAATCATCATCGAATAAAAAAAGGCCCAACAATTAGCTCCAGTTCGCCAATGGAGATCATCAGCATTCGCAGCAGCCTTTTTACCAAAACTTCCGCTATGAGAAGTTCCTCTGTTTCTCCGGCAACGGGTGTGCGCACACACCAGCTTCGCAAACCGGCCTTCGTTAAGGCTCGTCGAGCGTGCCTCCTCGAGGCACCGCCATCGTTCGCCGCGAATCGTAAACGTAATTTAACTTGCGTCGCGCCTCAAAACCCCGAAGACCGAGAAAGAAAAAGAGGAGTAGCTAAAGAGATGAGGAGAGAGAGAGAGAGAGAGAGAGGGATGGGGGAGGGTGGGGCTTCTCTTTGGCCGCATCTCGCGAGAACTTTGCCTCGAACCTGGATACTATCGGGTAAGATACCTACGCAACTACCTGTTGTGCATAATTTACGTGCTTCGTCGTCCGGCGGGCGACTTAACGATGCGATTCCATGTTAAACTCCGCCGAAATCAGCTTACTCGTACGACGAGAGTCGACTGTCGCAACTCTGTGAATCTCGATCGACTTTCCTTTCCGCTTTTCATCCCGTCCTGACGCGTAATCGATCTCAATTATGAATAAATCGACGAATCCCGAGTCATATCAGCGAGTGTTGGATTTGAGTATCACACTTGAACGCTCACGTCAGTACTTTTCCGCCCGGTTACACAATTTGTCGAAAACCTTGCTTGATAACTTGCGATCAGTTGTGACATCAGCTTTCATGGATTATTTATGAAAGAGCTCGTTCTTCTCTTTAAAGACACTTGACACTTTGAGGTTTTATCTTCCGTAATGTATGAATAATGTTTGAAATATGGTATTTAAAATTTCTCTATAATATACTATTATATATTTAAATTATTTGCATTTTGGTATTACTTTTTAATTAAACGTGACATATTAAGGTGATTTGGAAATATTTTTTAGTTCAGAGAAATTAACAATATATTTTTTTGAATTTCGGTTTAATGATTCCATAAATTATAATACATTTTTTATCTAAAATAACAAAATTTTATCCTCAATTCCTTTAATATCCTTGAATTAATTTTTTCCTTAAAAATCACATTATACTGTAAAAAATAAAATGTGAATTCTAGCTACATAGCTGTTAGTTAATTAACATTTTATTTTTAACAGTGTCCTATATTATCGAAACGCATTATGATAGATAAATGGAAAGAATAATTTTATTCAAGTATCTAAAAATTTAGTTACAGATACAGATTTGAAAATAATTTTTAAATTATTTCTGAAATTATATTTTCAGAAGAGAGTGAGATCATATAATTATATTTCCAGACCTTTGATTGTCAAGTGGCGCTGGTATTTAGATGATGTACTCATATAAACTTGTCTTGTTTCCAATTTTATTATTGAAAATAATTTTGTTGGACTATAAAATTATGTAGGAATTTCAAGCATGATGAGTAATGCTGCATAAAGTTTTGATATTCTAACAATTTGAGCGTCTTACAAAATTATTTTGATGACCCAACAAAATTATTTTCAGATTTATATCTAGCTAAAATGTTAGATACTTCAGCAAAATCTTTCTTTTCGTGCACAGAAATAACAGTTAAGAAGTCTTGAAAATTGTTTTATGACAGCTTTATTATAGAGAATAAATTGCAGTGAGATCTTAAAGATTCTGAACCACAAAGATTACATCACCTCCAGTGAAGATGTTGAAACGCTTGATCTTTGTGTCGAATGGATATAGAAACAGTTGTTAAGAGACCCAAGGATATATACGATATACATATAAAGCGAGTCGATCCTCTAGAGGACACTTGCGGCTAACTTGCTCCGTCGCTTGCGATATCGCACACCATCCATCCGGATGTGTGCCGAACAACGTCCTTTCCCAACACGACTCACTAGAACTACGGCGTTCTGAAACCCAATCTGCTAAACTTGGTCGAACTCGATTTCGTCGAGCTGCGGCGTTACAGAATGGAGCGACTTGACACTCGAATGGACGGAACTTCGTTTTCATTTCCAGTTCGACACCGTGTTATCGACGGCACATTTGCGCAATGATCCCGTATGTCAATTCGCTATATTGTATGACTATCGCTTTTTGCAATCTGATATATATATATATATATATATATATATATATATTTCCACTTAAATAGTTTAAAAAAAACTAATTGTCTTAGCTCTCAAAAAAGGATTTTGCTACACTAATTATATGGATCGAAAATTTAGTAAAATGAATTGATTTTCACATATAATGTTGCTTATAATGTGATGAATAAAAGATACTAGACGCAATTAAGACTCAATAATGACTATGGCATTAAAGGTGCAGTTCACAGAGCAGTTTTACATTTTTGAAGTATTACAGCTTAAAAGCTATCTATTATTGAACTTTGTGTCTATGATATTTTTTTGTTTATCAAATTATGAGCTACATTATGTGTAAAAATCTAATTTTAAGAGCCAATTTTCCATATAATTAGCGTGCTTTCTTTCTTTTTTGAAAGATATTTTTATTCATGCTTGAGGAAATTAGCAACAAAACTAGTAACTTTTTATATTGATTATTTTTTCATTCCTTTTAAAAATGTATTGCGACATACATATAAATTGTATTTTTAATATGCATATATATTCAACTCAAATATTACCAATTTATGAGAATTTTTAAAATTTCAATAGTTCGATACAACTGAAACTCACAGTTAATTTTTTTTATACAAAAGTTTTTTATACAAAATCGTCCACTTAATTAAAATTTTATATTTCAAATACACATTTTTTGTGCATGTGAAACATTATCATTTAATATTTACATAAAATTCTAACATTAAAAAAATGTTTGCTCCTAAAATTTATACCATTTACGTTTACTGAACAAATGTTTTGCGACAAAGGAAAAGAGATGGACGTGACATTTTATGTATCGGATCATGTAAAAATAGCATTGAATACAGGATATTTTTTAACAAAATGTTGATCATTTTAAACTGCCTGCGCTTATAAATATTCTTGGTAATCAATAAAGGAGCAAAAACAATCTACAAGTACGCGTTTGGCTGAATCTACAATATGAAACATTTCCAAACTCTAATAACGTTGCTCATAGATTTAATCATTTCTTGATCGGAATATTTCTCCTTGCAATCATGGAAACTGCAGTGTTGGACAGTCAGACTTGACCAAATTTAGTTCGGCGAGGCGAATGCTCGCCGTAGGAACATTACGACGTTTCAGCGCGGGCGGATGTCGAGGTCGCTCCGAATTGGAGTTCAATTGGAGATTGACCCCTCCAGCGCGATACTTCTGTAATTACATTTCGCATTCCTCGGCGTTACGAGCGGCCCAACGAGCACCGAACGAGCGCGACAACGCTCTCGGTCGACGGGACCGGTTCCGTTCTCCGGTTAGCCCGCGAGTGTTCGCATCACGCAACATGCGCATTGCTTTCAATTAAAACGGCGAATGCATAATAAACATCGATGCTTTCGCGTGCTCGCTTAGATTTGTAAAGCAAGAATAAAACTACGTTCAACATAGATAAAATTACGTTTATTTTATAAATATTTTCTATATTGTGTTACTCGTATTAATGTAGAAAAATATGAATTTATAAAAATAAATCGCACATAGTAATTATGCTATTTTAAATAACTGTACAATGAAATTTAAATGTGTGAAATATGCTTATCTTTGACGCGAGCATGGAATTTTTTATTTATCTTTATGCATATTAATTATATGTTTTTACTATTCTTTCTTATATTTTAATTATTTAATGCTTACTTATAAAATCATAACTCATTTTATCTTCTGTATTCTTTTTTTTATATCATTAAGTACAACTTTCTCTTCATTAAAAATATCTATATAGATAAAACGGGTAATATTA
>NW_011627312.1:203028-226741 GCF_000204515.1 Acromyrmex echinatior | reverse complement strand
GTGATGGGAAGTACTTTCATTAATGTATTTTTTAATGCTCATGTGAAATAAATAACATTCTTTCATTAAAAAACGCTACGAATTAATTCCAACACCTAATAATTAATATAATAATTATATTATATATTAATTAATATAATTAACTTAAACATAGTACGTAAAAATAACAAAAAGAAAAAAGTTTTTTATGCGAACTTCTTGATACAACATTCTAGAAATTTATCAATGATGCGTAGGCGAGTGGCGCTTTCTCTTAAGATTGGGCGTGGTTTCTTCGAGTCAAAGCGTTGAAAGAGGTGCGATGTGTTCGGATTTATTCTTAGACACGACCTACTATTAATGATCGCAATTATGCTCTTAAATCCTGAAGATTTATTCAGAGAATATATGAACTAAAACTTGCCTCTCTGAAAGTAGATCTAAAAGTTTTAAATTATTGTATTCATCGAGATAAGATCTTGAATTGCCCAAAATACAATCCTTCTCTTTTGAGATCACTTTTATTTAGATAGATGAAATCTAATAATCTTTCTCGTTTGTATCTTATTCAATTAATTTATTATATAACGGAAAAAATAATTATGATTGAATTAATAAGACATATTTGGTTAAACAAATTTTGGTCGAAGTAAATAGAAGTTCTGATTATATTATAATTATATATTTTGATATGTAACCAAGACATTTATCTATATACATTTAAATGTGATATCGATTAAGAATTTAATAAGTATATTATATTCATAATAATATCTAGATACCTGATTATTAAAAATAACTATAAAAAAAGCATGATTGATTTGACATGTACGATTAAAGAAATATTGATAGAAATAAATAGAATTTCTGGTTATCGTAATTAAATAGACTAGTATTGCAATCAAAAATTTTGTTATTTTCATCAGAATTTGTGCAACCAAATTTGTCTGGTTATTTAAATCGAAATCATAGATTGTTCATATTTTATCAAACAGTTTGGTTATTATATACGTATTTCCGATTAATTCAATCAATTTTTTCAGTTTACGACAAAAAAAGATTTTTCTGAAAATAACGGAGTTAAAAATTTATAAGATTATCCGAGCGCGCTGTGAATCCTTTAAAAGGGCTCTGAATACTTTTCACAAAGCCTTTACTCGTTTCATCGAAGCGGGTTATTTGTATCGATTATATACAGAGTGTCGAGTTTCTGTGTGATGAACTTAATAGTAATCCGAATGTCCTCGGAAAGGGCGCGTCGGGCAGTAGGTAGGCGCCTAATTTTCGAGGCTTGGTCAGGTCCTACCCGCGTGTCATCTTGAAACGGGTCCGTGCCTAATGAGACAAGATGGCAAGCCGCCCTCTGTTCGTTGCATGACAGAGTTTACTCGTACAGAAGACAAACTACGAGGGAAATATGGGCGGCCGAGAGTGAACGGACTATGCGAAGGAGACATATTGAGGAGAAAGAGAAGCAAATGGTAGGCTAATACAAAAACTGAGGTATGGAGCAGCTAAAGTAGCCGCTGGTAGGTTCGAGAGGTCGAAGGGTAATAGCAGGTAGAAGAACGGCGGGTTGAGTACAAAGAAAGAAAAGAGAAACGTATTCTGTAGATACTCTCGAATTAACAAGTTGTAAGTCTCTTATGCCATATAATGAGACATGAAGATTACGGAGAAAATATTTGCGCAACGAACACAATTACTTATGCGCTACAACAATAATAATATCCTTTATCGAAATATAAGACGAGTGTTCCGTAAGAGGCTGCAGGGAAAGCTGTAGTACCAAGAATAATTGAAGTATTCAAGAACTAGTCTGAGTCGAGATCTCTGCAAACTTGAAACATCCATTCTCTTTATACATATTTCATTCTGTTCTATTCGAAAAATAGAGAATTAATTGGCATTTTTAATAAAAGACATACTTGATACACAATGCAATAATTTCTTACGAAAAATAATCTGGTGTCTCACGTTTTTTCTCGTTAAAAATTGGCAGTTTTATAGTTTTCACTTGTAAACAATTAGAAGAGAATCTTTGACTGATTTGACTTTTCATTTACTTTATCACAAACATTTCGTAAAGTTTTCAGTTGCGAAAAATAACAATTTCTATGAATAAAAATATAGATAGTACGTAGATAAAAGAATATAAAAAGGAAACGCATTGGTGAAATAAAGGACATACGAAAAGAATAGATTGTATCCTGAACATCTCTTGCAAAGCTGATTCGGCGCGGATGAGCCGAGGAGACCTCGCGGCTTCCCATCGGAGATACCTGATAAGAATATTCGCGAAGGGTGACGGTAAGAAGAAGCGGCGTGTCCTTTCCGATTGCGGCTCGTGGAAATCGGATCTTTATCGTGGATTGCAGCGCGAAGTATCGGCGGCCGAGGCGTTTCGTCGATGAGCGGTGCACGTCGATAAGATCTTCGGTTAAGTGATTTTTCGCCTCGACGGAGAAATCCTACCGAGTCGCCGAGTTCGCGGTCGGAATTCGTTCCGATCGAGATACCGATCGGCGGGCTCGCGATGGGACAGGAAGCAAAAGCGTGTGCGGGACAGGACTCGCATCGATCTGGTTGTCGGACGACCGGCGCGCGGAAAACGATTGCGAGATCTTATCCTTATCTCGCTATTTATCGGTCGATTTGCGATAATGTAACGTTTTCGACCCACTGTGTTAGTACGTCTCTCATGAGAGATCGGATTCCATCATTAGTTTTGCAGGACTCGAGAACGAGCCAACGAGAATCCACAGTTTGGATAATTGCCAGGATTACGCGTCACCGATACCATTTCGTTTTCCTTGCTAGATCGTCTTTCGTCGAATGCGATCTCCGACAGTCAGTGTCGTGTCGTTAGAGATGCGAGGTCGAGAATTATTCTCGGAATATTCCAGGAATATTCTTCTCGAGGAATATTGTCAGGAAGTTTTGAAAGATGTTCGTTCCAAACATTTTAGATATCTCTGTCGTTCCATAAAAATGTTTGCGTCGTGAATTCTCCTCTCAATAGGATATATTTAAATTGGTAAAATATACTAACAAGTTTGATTCTCTCAGCGGTTTCGTAGTATTTTGCGAGTGTCTTATTCCATTTATAGTACTCGTATTATTTTTTCAAATTTTACGAACGTTTAATTTTTTAACAGATTTCTAAACTGAATAAATCGATACTGAGTTTCTAAAGAGAACTATTCATATCTAAAAAAAAAAAATCGTTCGAGTATTTCGAGAATAATTTTGTTCTTGAACTATTATAAATTCTTTCATCAACATCCCACTATCCTCGTCGAAAAAAAAAACAGGTCCATTGCCCTTAATAGCGTTGGGAAAACACTTTTGGAGCATCGCGCGCGCGCGTCGACGAAGCGGACCGCGACGATTACCTGGGATTTCGAAACGGGCTTTCACACCGCCCTGTCGAAGATAGAGAGATTATAGAAGCGCGCAGCGAGCGAGAGCTGAAAGAGGAAGAGAGAGGGAGAGCGGATAATGTTTAGGGATCAAATCCCCCGAAAGCTATAATAAATTAGCGTCCCGTGGTGGTAGAGAAGGTACTATCGACCCGCTCGCCGTGGTCGAGGGATATCTAGGCATCGTGGAACACGTAACTATCGAGCGAGAGGCTCTCGTAACAGTGTATGCGCGACGATCGAGATACCGTGCGAAGCATGGAATTACCAGTGGAACCGATAACAGCGAATTAAATCTCGGGGTATTATAACGGCGAGTTACCGGGAGTAACTTCCCCTTTTACGGCCGGAACCGGCGAGGACAAAAGATAAAAGTGAAGTCTTAAGCAGCGGATTTTTATACGACTGCCTCGCAGGTCTATGGGTTCATCGTGGCGCTTCTTATCGAGGTTTCCCTTTTTCTCATAGATAACGAAACATCCTTGAACGGTATCAGAAAAGCCAGACCTCCGTATTATTTAAAAGAACACAATTCAATATGACCGAGAGTTATTACCGAGAAACTTTTAGCGAAGATATCAGTCTTATGAATTAGGAATTAGCAGATATTAGATGAACCGTCACTTACTGCCACGTTATAAATTATGCATAATAAATATGAATTTTATGCAGTGTTTTCTTTTTTACTTTTTACAGGAAATATATCTGAATTTATGAAAATAATGTCTACAATGAAAAAGAACGATTTTGCTGAAATATTCAAAAATTTAGCTAGATACAAATCTAAAATAATTTTATTGTATAAAAATATAAAATTAATTTTATTCCAAGAATTAGTTTGAGTTTTACATAATTTTGAGAGTTTAATAAAATTATTTTCTGTCTAAATCTAGCTAAATTTTTACGCGAAAAGAACTATTTTCTTGAAGTATTTAAAAATTTAGCTAGATGTAGATCTGAAAATAATTTTATTCTACAATCAAAATAATTATGTAAGAAATTCAAGCATAATGAAATAACACTGCAAAATATTTTGATATTCTAATTTTGATAATCAGCTTAAGTTATTAACTTCCATACATAATTGTTTTGATAGTTTATTAAAATTATTTTTAGATCTCTATCTAATTAAATTTTTAGATGCTTCAGCAAAACGTTCTTTTTGATAATGTGATTAAGAAACTACGATCGCATCCCTCTATTATTATAATAACATGTAAGTTATATATGGATTCATTAAATATACATAACCTGAGTGGCATTAATAGCCGCATAATTCATCAATCACAACCGCATAGTGCACGGCCGCGGTGAATAATTAATTAAATCGATCTCGTTACGATGAATGAGGTCATTTAACTTTAGTAACATTAAATTAAAAGAATAGTACATTCTCTAAAAGGGACAAAACGAGAGCGCTCGATCACGAAATTGATGAAAGAGAATATCGTGCCCACAGCTGTATATCTACATAGATCACTGTTAACTTGCTTCAAATACATACCTCCCAAAAGTATATACTGAATGCATATTCATGTACATTGTTAGGAGGATATTAATACATGTATAGACTACATACATCCGATACGTCGAACCTACAATATATTGTTACATCGGGCAATAGCAGTACATTGGACATATCGTATGACGTTTAGGTCACGAATATGATGTGGATAGTATTTGGAGATATTTTTTGGATAAATAAAAGGGAGTTAGCGGTCTATTGTATTATGGTATAGAAGTCTGGTCGTGCTTCTTACAACCAGCCGGCTTAAATTTCTTTTTTCTTTTTTATTGGATCGGCGACGTGCGAAAGGCAGATTTAAGGTGGGTCCATTCGATGCGGCGGGGTGCGACCATGGGGCGACGAAATTATACGGTACTCGAGCCGATCCTTCGCGTAATACCACGTTATTACGTCGAGATTATTATTATAGACTGCCTATTAGCCGCTTAATCCGATCGAACGCTTTGTAACGCGCTCTCTAGGCCGCGTTGCCGCTTAATGCGACGATCTGAGTCGCATGCGATACATATATATAGGGTGTTTAGTAATTGGCGGTACACAACTGCGAAACAGTTGAGTCTCTCGTTTCGCAAATAGGCTAACAATAAGCCGATCTGTGCGGAGATAACTTTCCTCATATAAACAGTTGCACATTTCGATAATTCTCAGCTCAAGTTGTTGCGCGCTCGAAGCTTGTTAATAACCGCACTTGTAACTACGTGCACCATTTGTTTTAAACGCTAAATAACTGAAGTTATGTAATATATTAATGATCAACGACTACTGGAATTACAATTTACGTGTTGTTCATTGGTACTAATTGTAATTACACGGGAAAAACAGTTTTGCTGATGTACCGAAAATTTATTTAGATACAAATTTATAAAAAATAATTTTATTGGACCAAAGTAGTTATGTAACTGCTAAGCAATCATGACAAGAAGCGTTGATGCTGCAAAAAGTTTTACATTGAAAAAAATGTACTAAATCTTATATATATTTCTTTGAACAGTATTAAGTAAATATTTACTAAAAAAAAAATGATAATTAAATAAAATTAATAGTTTTTGTATCAAATAAATATGTTTAATAAATATTCACTTAGAACAAATTTATTCAAACAAATATGTATTAAAACTCAATATTTTTTTCAGTATAGCCACTTTTTCTTCAGTGTAGTTTAAGCGTTCTACATAATTTTGTCATATATTGTCGTTTTTATTATATACTGCTTTTTTTTTTTAAATGTACGCTGTTATTTTTATATAATTAGATCTAGGCTTCAAGATTGCATCATGCTGGTGCCTCGTCTATTGATGTGCACACACGTCTTTCTCTATTTCATTTATATACTTATATCTTCTTCTTGTTCAAATTGCACTTCAATAAAATTATTATTATAGTTTTGATAGTCCAAGTAAAATTATTTTTAAATCTGTAGCTAGAGCTAAATTTTTAGATACTTCAACAAAACCCTTTTTTTCGTGTATGCTCGAAAGGTCAATCATTACCAAAAAAATGTACAGTGATTGCTAATTATGACAATACAACATACTTTATTACTAGCATTGCTATTGTATTGTTAGTATTGTTTTCCTATGTATTGCCACCTATTGCGCACAATATTGCCAAGTATTGTTAATGTATTGCTATACACTATTATGTATTACTAGCATATTGCTAATACTGCTACTGCTAGCATTGTCTATTTTGTTACTGAACTGCCACAATATATTTCTAAAGAATGATTGCCATAATGGTTGACTTCTCGTGTATGCTTGTCCTTTTGACGACGAATGAATAATGAAACTATATAATTTGAAAATATAATTAAAATAAAAATGCATTAACGAATTTTTGCAAATCGGTTTATTTATACTAAAAAATCGGTATTTTTTTTCACTTTAATTGTGTCGCTATTTATTAAACATTCTTATATAATACTTACGGCACGCCGCGCACATAGCATCTGTTGTTCCACAATTCGATTTCGCTCAGCGATCATCAGTCGAATTCACCGCGATCGAATGCGAGTGTTCTAATTGGAATAGCACAGTTCTTTTTAATATGAAATCAAACGTAGCATCTGAAAGTGGTCATTGCAGATTTAAATAATTTCATTCTGCATTCAACGCGCAACAAAGAACGTTAATTCTCGCAGTTTCGGCGAGAAGTGACCCGTTATTAATTCGAACTAAATTAAATTGTGTTCTTTATGCAAAAGTCGACGCTTCGTGTAAAAGAGAATTATGGAGATAAGACAAGAAAACCGATTTGAATTCAGTTAGACACAGAAAGACGGTTCAGAAAGACACAAAGGGATTAACTTCAATTGAGGATATAATCTAGCAATTTCTTTTCCAGTGGAAATATTAATTAATAAAATAAAAGATACGTTGAGAACGTGATATCGAGGAGACTGTTAATTTATAAGTTCAATTTATGTCTTAAGACATGGATAAAGTTTGTTTAGAGTCACGGAATACTTAATGACATTCACGTCACAGCGTGTAGCTGGGACAGGACGATACCTGAGTTCCCTCTTCGAAGACGTTTATCATTCTCTATTGATCACGCTATACTCGATAATAATTTCCGTTCCTTTTTGTTGCGATCAAAATTATGTACCTGTTTTCCGGCATTTGAATAAGTATTTCCCTCGAGCGTAATTGAAACTTTGTTTTTTATTCATTTGATTGAGTCGCATTTTATTGGATAATAACTTGAATTACGTGTCGCATTTTATTGATGCCTTCGGGACATTCGTGCGAGGTGTGTTAATCAGCAACAATCTGTCAGTACTTATGATTATCACCGACACATCGGCGTCCATCGATTACGTTACAATTCAAGCAAATCCATTCGTACTCCATAAACATACATCTATACATCCAGCATATATTGTGATACGTTTGTAGTTGATAAACACAATTGCGAAATTAATCCTTTACGAGTGAAGTGTACTGTAACTCCGCATATCCCCAAGTCGTCAAAATCTTTTGAATATTTACATTGAAGAAAAAATATATAAGTTTTAATAAATATTATATTTATTTTAATAGTAATTTAATATTTACTTATTGTAATTATAAATATTTACTAATTATATATATATATATATATATATTAAATAAAGAAAAGAATGAAATCAAATTAATAAACAGCATAATTTAAGAAGAATCAATTCGGTTCCAGACAGTTGTAACATGTCCCTTGTTAGTATATTTTTTTATAATCAATATTAATTAACGGAAATAATTGTGTCCTATTTAAAAGTAAAAAATATATCTAAATAAGTGTAATAAAATAATTAAAAATCTTATGTTTTTATATAAATCTGAGTTCATAAAATGCTATCATGATTTAATATTCTTTATCAGGGATTAGAAGTTGGTAATAAATAACTAAAGTACCAGCCACATATTTGAACAATCATATATATTTTTTTTTTAATAAAGCGAATGACGAAGTTACGGTTATGATTTACTTGCAAAAGTCACGGGAACGACTTTGCGACGAATATGCAAGTCGCAGGAACCTCGAAACACGAGTAAAAGGCAAAAATATGAGCGGCGTAAGAAATACGGGACCGAGTGGTGAGCGATGTTCGTCTCAAGGAACATAAAGTTACAGGAAGCATAGAGTGCGAATAAAAGGGACGAAAATATGCCGGGAAATCCGAGACGATTTACCGAGAACTGACTCGGGTGCGGTTTTTCGCCGGCTTGAGAAACTATCGTTTCACGTCGTCTGGAGAGCGTGAGCGAGGGTATTGTAACCGTTAGAAATCGTCGTGATGATTTACGTTCTTGCGAGTCGAACAGGAATATTTTGTAACTCATGCAAAGATGCACATAATAGGGATGTACTATAGATATTTGCAGTGAAAAAACATTTCATTCAAATAAATCTCAATAATACTTCTTTGAATAGTACTAATTAAATAAATATTTATTCAATAAAAAATGATAATTAAAATTAATGGTTTTTGTATCTAATAAATATGTATATATGTTTATATTTAGTAAATATTTACTTAAACTTTTTAAACCAGTATTTATTAAAATTTAATATTTTTTTCAGTGTGGATGTAATAATTTAGAAATATATATCTATTCTCTAAAATCCTTGGAGTAGAATCTAATTCTAAAGAGTAAAATTTCGCTCTTAGAAATTAACAATTGAGCCATTCTTTTTCTGGCTCAATTGTTACTCTTCGCCATTCCACTAAAGATTTTAAAGAGTGATATTGATTATATTAAATATTAGTGAATATTACTTCGAAAATCAATATTTTATTTCTGAACAATGCGTATAATTATTAGATATGTGCGCATGCATATTAATTTAATAATGCATGATACGATTAATCGTAAGATTTATGGAACGATATCGATGAGCATTTATATTTATGATATATAATATATTATGATTAGTTCTGAGAGATATATCGTGAAAAGGTTTAATAAAAAGGCTCTCGCATATATTACAGCTATATGCATGTTTTATTCTTTTATACAATAACTTTTATATATAGTAAAGTACCTATCGACTAAACTCTTTGACAGTCTCCGAGATTTACGATAAGATATAATCGTATTCGTTTCCGTTGGACTAGCATCAGTGTCGATCCAAAAGTTGACATAGTATTACAAAAGAAAAATTTCCCCTTCCAACCACTTTGTAAAATCGATCATACCATCTGGCCCGACAATGTAAGAACTATTCTCATGCAAAGTGACTCACGACGTCGCAATTTCAAGAGAGAGAGATCCGCTACGCCATCGTTACTATCGGCTGCCGGTGAGCTCGTCTTCGCTTTTCGTCCCTTCTTCCGTTCTTGCCGCTCCTCCTTTCTTCGTTTCTTGCACCTCCTTTACTCGACGATGTCGAGGGATTTGGCGCCGCGCGGCTTTCCGTAAGTAGGCGGGATGATGGTACAGGTCGAAGACCGTTGCCATCCGACGGGAATGTCCGTTGTCGATATGCCGTGGCTCATTGCTTCGTCTCAACAGCCTGTATGTTATCATCCTCATGTACATTTATACGACTATGCGCGGCAGAGAACGACGCTACATTTAATCTCGCGGCGATCAGTGCTGGTTAGTGCTTTAAGAAGCAAAGATCGAGCTACTCGCTGCGAGGCGAGGCGCCAACGCTGGCATTCGCATCATTTCTCCACGTAATATATACCGGCCAAGTGAATACTAAATACTGTCACGGGATAAATTTAATTCCGAGACGTCTATATAAATAAGATTGCCACGATTGCAAAACTGGAAATCTGGGAAATCGAGAGAGTGTAAAGGAAGTTGAAAATGGTCAGGGAAATCAGGGAAAGGTCAGGAAATTTTTCAAAATTTTTCTAGAAAAATTAAAATTCTTTAAAGAAGTTCAATATATCGCTCTATTAACTTAACAATTAAAAATGCAAGCAGTGTCAGAAACATTAATAGCAACTCACATCGCTATATTAAATTGATCTTACAAAAAATACTTAACGATTTTCAAATCAGAACAAAAATACAAAAAATTTTAAAATACAAGTATTATTGAAAGTCAGGGAAAATTTGCACGTTCGGATTCACAATAGATGTATGAATAAGTTTTGTCTTGCAATAAACGTTCAAGACAATTATTCTTCATAAAACGGAGTGTTAATCCTGAAGCAAATAAGGCAATTTCTTAGTCAAACATATCCAGCAACCGCACCGGATTTTTTACATATTCATCCGTCAAGATCTTTTCTTCCTTTCTTTTTACAAGAGACATCGAATGCGTCTTGCGGTTGCGTCCGACCGGATTTGAGTGCGCCGTGTCTTCTGAGATTATTCGTTTGTCCCTGCGGTTAACCGAGAACAACAATGCAGGCGTGACGTGGCGGGCATGCAGAGTCAAGCCGATCCGCTTCGATACGGTCCACCGCGTAACTTCAATTTTCGTGGGTCACGCCGGATGCCTTTCGGGAGACACACGAGAGAATTACTCAGGGATGCCTATTACGGACGAACCATAGTCTGTCGCCCCTATCAGGGACAGATAGCGCGAGCATTATTCCTGAAATAGGTTTCGGCGACGGCAGCGTGGGCGTACTGTTGTGTGCACCTGAACGGCGCGCGGAGATAGAAACCGAGAACGCTATCCCTGCGATTTACGAGCGTCAGGCTCGTATGGCGATTCAAAGCAGGGGCCGGGTCCTAACGGGGCTTGCAAATTTGCATCTTGTCGGGATAGAGCGAGCGGTACAATGATGGGCCCCTTGAGCGACTTGAAACCTACGTTTATATTGTCCAAGGGAGGTAGCGATCGTCCAGCCGCAATTCTCGTCTTTCGTTCGTAAAGCGTGCGAAACGAACGAATTGGGAATATTCGCGGAAATGAATTTTCATCTCGATCGTTTTTAATCGAATCTTTCGATTTTCATTTCTACTCTTTTCTGAAATTTAATACCCACGTTGCGTTCGCGACGCTTCGTCATATATCTATTTTATATCTCTACTTATAAAGCTGAGTTGTATTATGAAATAATTTATCTACGGAAAGAACGATTTTGCTGAAGTATTAAAAAATTGCGCTTGATACAGATCTAGTCGAAAATAATTTTTTTGAAAGATCAAAATAATTGTAGGATGTTAAAGCTGGTTGCTAGAAAAATTTTTCAAAATTTTTGCTTATTATGAATTTTCTAATATAATTATTTTGATGGTCCAACAATATTATTTTCAGATCTATATCTGGCTAATTTTTAAAACTTTCAGCAAAATCATTCTTTCCTTATAAACACCGAGAAAAAATACACTAAATATTAATCAATATTTATTTAAATATATTTTAAATAGATAGTAAATAAATATTTAATAAAAAAATGATTGTTAGATCGAACTAATGGTTTTTAATTGTTAAACCAAATAAATATATTTTTATATTTAGTAAATATTTAGTTGGTATTCTCTATTCCAAATAAATGATTTATTAAAAAACTTGGAATTTTTTTATTGCAAAATTCGACGATACTATTTCGGCGTTTTATAACTGTTGTAACATACTGTAATTGATCACGTTAAATAATTCCCAGATAGCATAAAAATTTTCTCAGAACCTTTCACGCGACATACGACTCGGATTAAGAAAGTCCAACTAGAGAGTCTTCTTTAAATAGCTACTTGTATGTAGTGTGTAGGAAAAATGCCGAAAGTTCGCTCATCTCCTCGAGCAATTTTGACTGAGTTATGATGTTGTAAAGTTTGCGGCTTATCATTCATAAATTTACGAGTGAGCGCATCGGAGTGCAACGGAGGACAACAAGCGTAAAGTAGGACGCGCTTGGTTTTTACGCGAATAATGTATCTGTTTCATATTTTCTCCATATCTACCATCGTGCACTTTATCCGTATTTGTTCCGTTTACGGAATGTTCCTACTGATCAGAGCAACTTTCTCGTACACAATAATGTTTGAAAAACAATAGAATTAGCAACTTGGTTAAATTTTCTCGTTATTTACAACTCGTGGAAATATATATATCTCTCTCGTAATCTCGTACATCTACATCGCTAAACGAGATGTTAACTTTTTGTTTTTTATCAGTAGAACATTCCTGAGTAATTGCTTTTTCGTAAATGGCCATTATCGCTTTTGTTTTCCCTCGTGAATCGATGGTTCGTATCAATTCAGTGAAAATTGAGAATTCTTTTCCGTGTATAAAATATCTCGTCGTTACTTGATAAAAATATCGGAGAGGACTATTGTTTCTTGACACGCATACGGAAATATATAAATAAAACGTCAAGATCTATGCGTGGGAAGAGGTATCTGCAATCGTAAATCAGAAGCCGGTAGCGGCAACGCTTTAATCTATTCGAGACAATATACATAGAGCCATGCCTCTATATACGTAATCCGGCGAGCGTAGTTTGGCTATTTATAGGAAGGAAAAAATGGCCCGTGTCGATATATCGATTCACGCCAACCTCCTCGTCTTGAGCTCCTCTTCGTTGTATATCTCGTCGTCTTACCCGACGAGTACTTTTAGTCGCTTCATCGGCCGCGTGCTGTTGCTGAATTTCAATATAACGGGGAATGTTATCTGGTATGTAGGTAAAGAAATTTACTTCTGTCGTATACGAGACTTCTCCACTGCTGCCCTTCGAGAACACGTCACTCTTGATCTTCACGTGATCGAGTTCGTTCGGATGTTTCTTTGCGATCTGAATGCGATTTGCACAATAAAAGCCGTTTCTCCTCTCTTCATTCGATCTCGTCGTTCATCGAACAACCGAATACTGAAATCAAATAAAATCAATGATAAAATGAATAGGATAAAGAATTAAAAAAAAAACGAATGTAAAATGTTTCGAGAAATTTTACACAGTTGGAAAATTTGTGCTGAATTCAACATTTCAAACGGTCCCAAACGGTCCATTCAAATTTTTGTGTTAATTTAACATAAGCTGAATATATTTGGGAGTAATACAAATATTATATATATAAATTTAACAGAAAAAATATAACGCTAAAATGTAACAATTTTTAAACAAATTGTAGAAGCACATTTTTTCAGTAAACTTAACATTTATATGTCAGATTAACGCAGTTAAGTAAACTTAACATTTATAATATATTAAATTGACAAATTTTATTCATTTATGTTAGACGTTTTAAAATACGTAATTTTTATGTCATTTATTTACTCATAAATTGTATTATTTTAACATTAAAAAATGTTGAATATCCATTTAACAGCAAAATTTTAACAAGAACTGATTTAACACAAATATAAAAATATGTTTTCACTCTAGATGTTTATCAGTTTATATTATAATATTCCATCTCTGCGATAAACATGTTATTTGTCAATTGCAACAACGAGATTCTTTAAGTGAAATTCTGTTTTTTTTTTTCTCTGGCACGATGTATATCACGAAGGTGAGAAACAGACATTTAACACACGGCTCATTCAACTTCACGATAGACGGTGAGCCGCGTAATTAAAATAAAAAATGCCGTGTGACGCGATACAGAGAAGTTTCAACTCGGTAACTGCCGTCGCGTTGGAACTTTTTTTTTTTTTAATTCACGATGAGGCGAAAAATGTGTCTCGCCGCTACGTTATCTCGGTACAAGGGGACACTTTGTTAGCGTTAACTACCACCGCTACTTTCTCGCGGAACTCGAGAGATGGATAATTAAAATGAAAATTTTATAGCGAGCGTCCTTTTTAATACGTCTCTAGCGAACATTCTAAAAGAATATATACTCAAACTTGTAATTCGCATAGAAATAGAAATTTACGTTTTAATAGAAATTTCTGCTTTAATTCGTTCTCTGTGCAGCCCATTCGTTGGGAGATACTACATAGTTTGCTTTCTCTCTCTCTCTCTCTCTCTCTCTCTCTCTCTCTCTCTCTCTCTCCCTCCCCCCCCCCTCTCTCTCCCTCCTCCGTATCGTAACGCTCGTACTGTGACGTGAGAAAATTCGAGAAAGCTTTTCCGGTATGTCGAATCCCTTTTACATGGAATCTCTTTCTCGGAAGTCGGCATTATAGAGCATACCTTGCTGCATAGTCATGTCCTATCAGTGCTTCGTATTCCATGCTTCTATAGTGCATCACAATACGCACAATGTCGTATAGTGAAAATTAGTATTCCGTGTTATTACTGCTTTAAAGGGCCATTTCTGATGAATTAATGGGTGCCTGATAATTGAACTTATAGCCAACTTCATTAACATTGGTTAATTCCAATTGTAATTTACCCGATTGTTTGTCTGGAGTTGGAAGGCTGACAGTTCCCATACACCGCTTCAGGAAAACTAATTACAGTAGGAAGTCCTAATATGAAAATGTGAATAGTGACTGAGTTATATATGCAATTAAAGTTAGTTAATGATATTTTATACTTTCATGCGCGCGTTTTATTACCCTCGAATTATATATATGAGTCTATTGACTTTTTTTTTAATTTTAAAAGACATTTTTCAATCATTTCCGATTCGATTTAATCCTTATAGTACACACGTTAGTTTTTGGCACTCTTAATACACACGTTTGGTCATTTGTGTTCTGGCTTAATTTTCATTACTTTTACAAGTATACATAAATTATTGAACAATTTTTACATATACTTTTACATCTTTAAAAAGTATTTGTGCAGTTATATATTCATAACAAATTGTAGATAAATTGTTGTAACTAAATACAGTTAACGAAATGAGAAAAATGCACTGTTTCATATAAAAATATAAATCCGAAACAAAAATGTTTAACTATATTTAGTTACAACAAATTATCAACAATTTATGTAAAAATTGTTTAATAATTCATATATATTTGTAAAAGTGATGAAAATTAAGCCAGAACACGAATGTCCGAACGTGTGTTAAGAGTGCAAAAACTAAAGTGTACTATAAGGGTTAAAACGAATCGGAAATAACTGAGAAATGTCTTTTAACAATCATTTTGGAGTCATTTTGATATCATAACTTGTTATTCTGCTTAGGCAGATTCAAATATAAGTATAAATGAACGATCGACATTCATATCGATCGTCATATCCACTATCTGATATGTAAGATAAACCATAAAATAAGACGATAGAAATATGGTAACAGTTAACGTACGACTTGCGAAAACATCGCGACCGTTTTTTTGAAAATGTTAACGGTCATGATTATCGTACGACGCAACGTGATGACGTCATGATGACGGATTGCGCGTCACAACGCGTCAGTTAGTCGGACGACTCGGCACTGCTTGGTACTGTTCGGCACGCGTCGGTACGTATTTGATGTGTTTCGCGTCGTTGCGTGTTTCGTGCGTACTTTTTCCGTTCAGAACCAGCCTCGTATGAGAAATGAGTGTCGTAGGATTGTCGGGAACATAAAATCTGGTGATAAATGATTGCCATGGAGTGGCAACGCGTGTGAATCTATTCTTGTTAATCGCGGACCGTTGGCTCGCTCGAAACATCGGAGTGAAGTACCGCGATCTTACTGGTTCTTGTGTAGTGTATTGTTAGAAGTGTCGAAGGATTATCATGGAGCATAAATTAGTACATGCGATCGCCAAACGATCTGTATTTCACGACATCAATCCTGCAGACTGTGTGGCGTTGCTCTGGGCCGTTGGTGCGTCGAAACTTCTAGAAACGAAGTGAAGTTAGCTGCGATCTTCCGAGCACCTTGAACAGCGCGGAGTTAATCGGGAGTGTTGAATCAGTGGCAGTGAGTAATTGTCGAATTTTGTAAAAACATATCTCGGATTGGAACGCAAATAAGTCGGGAGTGCCGGGCTTGAACAATGAGCGGTCGTCGCGAAGCGTAAATCAGTGTGTAGTTAACGGACATTTGCGATTTTCAGACAGTTATGTCGGTCATTCGTGGTTCGTCGAAAGTTCGAGCGTCGATATGAAGTGAGCGTTGCTTGCTTGATTTTAAGTTTATATTATTTAAAATTATCTTTGTTTGGTACGATCGGGAAAAAAATAATCTGTTATTAGTACTTCTTTTTAGAATCTTTTGGAAAGTAATAAAATAACACACATAATTTTAATCTAGGAAACAAGATTTAAATTTATCACATTTTCTATGGGGATTTAATTTCATTTTCATCATAAATTCGAATAATTTCGCTTTTCTCGAAACGCAAATATTGTTGAAATGAAAAGTAACAAGAATATTATAAATATTAATTAGTATATATAGACTATGTGTGTAGACTTTCGATAAAAATGAGAAGGTAAACTTCATTCTTTATCAAAAAAAGCATTAGAGTCAATAATAGCGATAATAGCTCAATTTGGAAATCACAAATGTAAGAGAGAAATTCGGCATGAAATTCGTCTTATAAAAAAACGTTAGATTCATATATAATATTTAAATACGATAACAGTGATAATCGATGAAGTACGCGTTCTTGGTGTTTGTTTACCGGCGCTCAGTGTGACGTTGCATACACAAGGTCGGCGGTTACCGTTCATTTGTACGGAGATTTTCGAGCGAGCAGGTAGCTGTTACGCATCACTTCTCGTAACGCGATCACGTCGAATACTTGTAAGTGCCAAACTTCGTCAACGTATCGAAGTTGTTTCACATTGGAGATAATGCACGAAACGTGAATTCGAGTGTCTTAAATAGATGAAAGCGTATGATTAACGTTGCGAGTACCGTGCGAGGTGTTGTGCGATTGTCGCACTCCGATAATTATTTCGGTCGTGTTCAATCGTAATTAATTAACCGCGTTTTCGGGAATGTTGTGTGCACGTGTGCAACGAAGCAACCTGAGAGGAGGAGGAGAGGCCTGGGGTAGCGTCGGGCGACGGCGAAGCAACCGTGTGGTTAGTAATAATTTATCATGTATTATTTTATTTATTAATTATTAATAATTACTTTACACATGCAGCAATTATCTGTTGCTGTATTAATTATTTGAGAATTAATTTGGATATATTTGTACATTTTGTAGTTTGATGTATGCAACACTTTGCTGTTGCGCATCGTATCGGTGAATCAAATTATCTATTAATCAAAGAGGCGATGAATCTACAAGAATATTGTATGGTGGATATAAAATAAATATATATTAATGTATTAAGTTGAGAAAATAAGAATATTATGGATAAATATGTAATATTTTATAAATCCGCCGCTTTATAATAAATGAATTATGACAAACAATATTAATATTTCACGTTGACATATATATTGCGTAGTTTTTCGTTGGTTTATCGTTCATAAATAAAATAATGATTTAAATTATTATTTCTGAATGTTGTAAATTCAGCAAAAAATAAACGATTTTTAGAAAGACAAAGGGAAGATCGTTGGCAAATCTAGTAGACATTATTATTACATTACATTCTTTGTTAAACACTCTATACATAGGTCAAATTTTCAGTAGTTATGAACGAAGAAGTAATATACATTATTATTTGAGCAATTTTTATAAAATTTTTATATATTATAATTGATTAAATTTTTTAAATGATTAAATTTAATTGTTTAAGTAAATTTTGAAAAGTAAAAAATGTAAAGAGAAATATAATAATTAAAAAAAGTGTAACAAGCAGATAAATAATATTTCTAAAATGCAAATTTTGTTTAAACTTTATTATAGTATTCATATTTTCTCAAACTCGCAGTAAAATAGTTATGTAAAATCCAAAATAAAAAGAAATTATGATATTATAGATACATTATTTTAAAATGTGAAATTGAGTTGAGCAATAAAAAGATTATTTTTATTATTTGCTATAATTAGCAAGCAATACATAATTATATCAATTAAATTACGAAATCCTATAATAAGTAACATATCGAAATACGTGTTATATGTACATTTAGGTAGGGATTTGAATTCTACGCTATACCATTGACTAACTTTAATTGCTTATAGCTCGAAGATTATTATATTCTCGATATTTCCCGGGATATTACTGATCCTAATTAATTTACAGCGTACGCTATTAAAATACCATATGAAAGCGTTAAGATTAAATGAATTAACGTGATGTAATCAATCGATGTTTAATGTCTTGTGAAATTGTAATCGAATGTAATCACAGCGATTTTATGCGCAGTATTTCAGTTTCATCGGTCAGTCCCATTCATTCGTACGATATCGGGACGCTATCTCTTATCCGTGCACGTGCGACTATTTCGGTAATATGTCTTTCGCACAATCTTATGCTGTGCCACTTCGGGGGTAAAAGGGAGACGAGAGAATCGGAGAATGTCGGATTCCACGGCGGCGTGACCCTCCGCGTGCGAATGAGAAGGAAGGTCGAAGGTTCGCGACCGGCACGGCAGGAAATTGGTTTCGTTTGTGAAATTCTTCGAGCGGAAAGTACCTCGCTCACCCTTCGTCATCTTTCTCACACTCGCCAGACTATAAAGCTTGCCCTCACCGGTCGCCCGGATCGAAACTTGTCGCGATCGGATGGCGAGAGAGTTTACAACGGAGAGGTATTACTCGCGCGCATCTTACCCCGTCCATCTATTCACCGATCGACTGGCAGTTGTATAACAGGCAGGCAAACTACCTTTAACAATCCTTGAAGAAGATTGTCCTTTTGAATCGACTCTTTTGCCGTCGATAAGGATAACGCCTGCGAATGAAATCGTAACGAAGTGTATGGCGTAGCCGCGATTTAAATCTCAGACGGAGAGAAACGGAAATAAAATTCACTACTTCGTGACAGGAAATCAATTTTCAATTTTCCTAATTACCAAAGGAAGATTTATATTTATATTTCTCTATAGTAAATTGATTAGAAATTAATATTGAATCTCTCATGAGTGAAAAATGTCGTATTCGATTAAGGTTCTTTGTGCCTGATAATATTTCTTGTGCACTGAGAGAAAGAATTTTGTTAATTTAACAAGCCATCAATACCTTTAACAAGTGATACGTGTGACAACAAATTTGGTTTATTGTGATTGTTAGTCTGCTATACATACCAATCAATTACTATTAATAGAAGCAAACTATATAGAATCTAATCTACCTTTCATATAGATAGATTTTAGGCTCGTTTTCATAGAAATCATAGATAATCGTCTTTAATCGTAAGAAACTGATCAATCATAATCAAATATAGGGAGAATACTTGATTCGGTCAATTTTTTACAATTTGATCTCTGCGATCGTCTATGACATCTATACATATGAGCCTCTTATTTGCAAGCGATACTATTGATTATTTGTTATATTGAGAAATAATTAATTTGCAATAGTAATTAATCGATCGTTTTTTTTAACAAATATCACATTCGTTTTCCTTTGATTTATTCTTATAACAAAATTATTTCTCTCAGTGTGAATTTATATAATTTCCAATTCAATTCATTCATTGAATCTCTGACAAGCGTTTCAATAATGAGGGGTCGCAGGGATGTGATACGTTTAGCGATTTAGCGAGGGTTAGTGATTTTTTTCGCGGATGATTAATTAGCAAAAACGACCGAATCGCGCTGATTGCGCGGGACAGAATTATTCGTTAACGAAGCGACGCTCGTGGATTACGGCGTTGAATAATTCGGAGGGTTTTTAGGAAGAACCACGCGAAGAGAGCTGACGAGGTTCTCTCGTCGCTCGCGTGAAACTTTTGTAATTTGCGTCGCGACGCCAAGCGGAATGACGAGCCCGTAATCAGGCGAGCGCGATTAATTTCGATAATCTTTCCGATTCCGCGCGAACTTTCGGCGAGGATCAACACATTCTTTTCCCTTTTTATTATTTTTTTTTTATTTTATTTTTTTTTAATTAACGCGAATGGTCCGTGTTGTGTTTCGTCATAATCGTAAATATTCGCGCGCGACTGTAAAACGTGTCACACGACGCAGTCCAACAAATCTTCGGGTTAGCACTCGCTCACTCACTCATATCGCATTCGCGATCGTGTTACAGCAGTTATACGATACTATTTACTGGTAATACCTCGTAATACCGTGCCTCTCGACAAGATAAGCGAGAGAGAATTTGTTACTGACGAATCACGTGTGCC
Organism: Acromyrmex echinatior; assembly: GCF_000204515.1. The sequence goes on along the minus strand of NW_011627312.1, from coordinate 206,334 downwards.
AGCATAAGGCACTGTACTCGGTCCATTATGTGCTTTGGAATAATAAGCCACTAAGCGCGCGCGTGAACGTGCGTTAAGCTAAGCCAACGTATTGTAACTCGAGCAAGCGTTTACGTATACACACAACACAACACCGCGATGAAATAGCGAGTTCACTGCGAATGCAAATGTCGATACGCGTTTATTCACGCGCCACCGGAAGCATCGTAAAAAATACACGGCAACGTTTGCAGATTGTTTCCCTTTACTCGGTTCGTTCTCTTTTATCAGTAATAAACTCTGCAACGTGCAGCTGTCTGACAAGTCAGTAGAAACTCCCGGAATGATTAAAGACTTTGCGTTCGAGCGCGAGGATGCGCCGCGAGATTAACATCGATTTAGAAGATTTTGCACGTCGATGGCATTAATCTAGTTAAAATATCGATCCGGGAGACTTGACGCTGTTCGTTTCTGCCACGCTTCGACGCCCGGGATCGAAGTGTTTAGCATAATAAATCGGGGAAGCCGGATCGTCCTCGTGCACCAGCTCAATGATCAGCTTCCGGTTTTGCGGGGCGATTTGTCGTTTACGCTCGATGATCGAATTCGCTTCGTTACCGAGCCACGAGCGCGTATCGTTAGCTCTGCTAACTCTCGTCGTGGAGATTTGTCTAATGAATTGCTGGACCAATCATTCGTTACGCGGATGATTCAATTGTAACTGTTAGTTAATTAACCTCTAAACAAGTGAGATGACCACTATACCCCAGATAGTTTTCTTTAAAATCTTTTTTTAAAAATGTAAAAACTGAAAGATAGATAATTAAATAACTTTCGAAAATGTCAAATAAAAGAAAATTAAAATTATCACCCAGATCACAGAAGTCTTAAGGTTTATTATTTTTGCGTTTTTCCTTTACAGCACAGAGTTGCATAAAAGTTGCAGCAACACTGCAGCAACATTGCAGAGATTTTGCAGCGATATTACTGCAAATTCTATGCTGTGGGTTTATTCTATCTCTTAACATACTAAAAGAAAAAAATTAGCTGCAGCAGCCAATTTTAAAATGCTATGTCATATTTACCATATAAATTGTTGCAGCAGCCAATCTTTTTTTCAGTCTAGGTATCTTAACTATATAACATACTACAATATATTATTAAAAATGCAACCATAGATTAAAATTTGTCGCGGTGTTTTGAACATCCTATTAACTTCTGTATCTTTAAACCTATACATATAAAGAGATTAAAGAAAATTGTGGGATCAAATATTTAATGGGGAAGTTTTAATAGATTATAATTTTTTATTTATAGGGAATATACATAAAAAATATATATATTTCCCAAATTATCACAAGGTCGATTGCTCTCGTAATTTATTTGTTGCTGCTAACTTATGTTTATTAACAATATATTTTGTCTTATTCTCCATGAGACGACTTTCAGCGCCTTTTGACGAAGAGATATATATAGATAATCATTATTCTTGTTTTCCTTGCTGGATCATAATCAGTTTAAGCCGTGTCGTCACCCACGCATACGACGTCGATCGGCATGCTCGTCGCGTATTTTATCCAGAAAGCCTCGTAGAGCCGTACTTGCCAATATCCGTGAAGAAAGAGCAATTTTGGGGAATCTTTCAGACGCACGTGGAAAAAAAAAGAGGAACGAGTAGACGCGCGATGGAAGTCAACGAACTGGGGGAGGAATCAGCCTCTTCCTTCCTCGCGTGGGTCCCATGTTGCGCGATGTATTATCGACGATCGCACGTAGGCGCGCAACGACCGATTATCGTGTTTCCTCCTGGTCGACCGGCCGGGAAACCAGCCTGGGAATGATTCTACTTAGAATGAATTACGGGACGAATCGTTATGGTAATGGCCGGCTTCGACGTCGCCGTGGTCACGGCGAGCCATTACGTTAATTACACGCGACGTTGTTATTGCCGCGACTTCTCTCATCTTGCGCCCGCGTGAAATTCGTCGTCTCCTCCGTTTACCCTCGCTATTCCCGAATAGGAAGCACCGTGAGATTGCGATGACGTTTGCAGATCGATTTCCATGACAAGAATTATATACTTGGTTTATGCTTCGGTTTTAATTTTAGTCTTAGAATTTGTTGTCCTAACTTAATCTTTAGGATTTAAAAGATAGGAATTTATTGAGAGATCTAAGATTTAAGACTACGTTTAAGACTGAGCATAAATGATCTTGTAGCATTTTTTGTTGCCAACTTTTAAGACTAACAATAAGATTAAACCCGAAGCATAAACCAGGCAATACTCTTCTGTATCGGACGGTTTAATTCTCGCATCAGTTGTCTGTTTAGAGAATGATTCGATCGTACTCGCTACCGCAATTAACGCATCAATTAACTTTCAAATAATAGCCCATATGTAAATAATAGTCGTGTCTGTTAAAGTGAGGGAATGATATCCTCGCTTTTAAATAGGTATATACTCTCACATTACTTATTATTAAGTTAATAATAGTAAATGCTACGTCACGTTATTCGAATCAATTGCAATGGTGTCATATTATTTACACATATATCGCGTATCGGGCAATTATTAAAATCGTATCCATGGAAATGTTTTATTCTGATATTTACAATATTCCAAGTATCTCATATGTACGCTGTCAATACGTACCTAATAACCGCAAGCTTGAGATGTATGTACGTATTATATATAACGAGATAGAAAAGAAAATGTTCAAAAGAAATATCTGAGTTACAAGAACATTGTATAAACTACTTAGTTAGTTAATTAATTAATAATTTCTCTGTAAAATCCTGTTATAATGATTTTATCTTTAAAGTTATGAAAAAATAACTTAATCCAAAAGTCACACATCAATTTAAAAAAATGTGATTTTCGTGAAATATTACTATGAATGAGTTAGGCAATCATTATTTTCTTTTTCTTTTCATTTTCTTATTATTTTATTATTCTATCTTTTTTTATTATTCAATCAGACAATTATCAAAATTAATTATTAACTTCATAAAAAAAATCATCAAAAGATCGCAACTTAAAAAGAGTGATTTTTTAAGAGTCGTGAAACAAAAACGACAAAAATGATATTCGATCATATAAGAATATTTTTTTATAATTATAATTATAATTTATATTAGTCAATAATTTTCTATCAAGTTAAATTTAAATTTTTTTTAATTATCACTTTAAAATAAGAGAACAATATGCGTACGGAAATTATGAAATAAAAGATATTTTTAACACATTAAATAAATGCTGATTAACATTCAACGATAACAAGAACGAGAGAGGGGGGGGGGGGGGGGAAGATTAAAGTGTTAGATGAG